>APFE030306597.1:188092-241952 GCA_000404065.3 Pinus taeda
ATCTAAATCTCTAGGAAAACCTGTAAAGGTGGTGTGCTGGAAATGCAGAAAGGAAGGGCACTACAAAAGGGACTATAAATATAAAGCTCTTGATAAAGGAAAGGGATCGAATGATGCTCCTTCTGCAGAGGTGAAAACCACTTCAAATGAAGGTGGGGATGTGTACTTGGCTTCTTCAAGTACACATGCAGATCATGAGGCATGGTTGATTGACTCAGGTGCATCCTTTCACTTCATTCCCCATAGAGAGTGGTTTTGCGAGTATGAGAAATACGATGGTGGTCACGTCTTCTTAGGGGATGATAGGAAGGCTAGAATAATTGGTCACGGAAAATTAAAGTTGAATTTGTAAGGTGGAAGGGTTAGAACACTTTCGGGTGTTCTGCATATTCCTGCATTGGCTAGAAATATGATTTCTGTAAGTAAGTTGGATGATGAAATTATAAAAATAGTGTTTGAGAAGGATACCTGCAAGATGGTTCGAGGAGCACCGGTATTGATGTGGGGAGTTCAGACTGGAACTTTTTACAAGCTGCAAGGTAGCACTATTGCTGATGGGTGCAACAGTTCTGTGGTTCCTGAAAGTGGAGAAGAAAATATAGTGGTCTCTGAAGAGAAGACCATGTTGTGGCATCAAAGGCTTGGACATATTAGAGAGGGCCTTCAAATACTTCATGGTAAAGGTATGGTAGAAGGTATGAGTAATAGCTCTTTGGATTTTGATTTCTATGAAAATTGTGTTTATGGGAAGCAAAATAGGGTGAGTTTCCCCTCTGGTGGTAAGAGGGCGAACTAGATATTAGAGCTTGTGCACAATGATGTGTTTGGACCTGTGAAGGTTCCATCACTGTGTAAGTTTGTGTACTATGTATCATTTATAGATGTCTTCTCAAGAAATACATGGATATATTTCCTTAAGAATAAATCTGAAGTCTTTGATAGGTTTAAAGAATTGAAGGGTTTGGTGGAAAACTAGACAGACAAGAAGATAAAGGTGTTGAGGACAGATAATGGTGGAGAGTTTTGCAGTAAGGAATTTGAAGAATTATGTAAGAAGTGTGGTATAGCATGATATAAGACTACTCCATATACACCTCAGCAAAATGGAGTTCTAGAAAGAATGCAAAATATGTTGATGGAAAGGGCAAGAAGCATGCTCAAAGGTGCTGGGTTAGGACAAGAATTCTAGGTAGAGGCGGTGGAGACAACATGTTACCTGGTCAATAGATCACCTTCATCAGTGTTGGAGGATAAAACTCCACAAGAGGTATGGACTGGTAAGAAACCCTCTCTTTCACATCTGAGGGTATTTATATGTGATGCATATGTACATGTTCCAAAGGAGAAAGCTGGATAGTAAATTTGAAAAGTGCATCTTTATTGGGTATAAGAATGGTTTAAAGGGTTATAAGCTTTGGAACCTAGTAACAAGGAAGGTTGTGTACAACCAATATGTGATGTTTAGAGAGGTAAAAGATGTTATTAAACATGAAGTCTAATTAAATGAACCTGAGAAGATAGAGTTTGAGCTAAAGGAGGAAGAATCAGACTCTACATCAGAGAATCAGAAGATGAAGAGCCACAAACTTCGAGTGTCAGAAGATCAGTTCGAGAAAGAAGGCAACCAGAAAGGTATAGTCCATCTGCTTTTTGTTCAAATTTTGCTTTATCTAATACCGATGATGATCCCATAACTGTGAAGGAAGCAGTAGATTCAGAGGATGCAAAACTTTGGAAAGAGGCCATGGTTGATGAATTGGCATCTTTGCACAAAAATGAGGCTTGGGATCTGGTGGATTTCCCGGCTAGAAGGAAACCCATTGGCAGCAAATGGGTGTTTAAGAAGAAGACAAATGCAAAAGGAAAGGTTGAGAAATACAAAGCTTGGTTGGTAGAAAAAGGTTATTCCCAGGTGTCAGGAATTTATTTTGGTGATATTTTTTCTCCTGTTGCCAAGGTAACTTCTATTAGATTACTTTTATCTGTTTTTGTTGCTTTCGATTTTGAGGTAGAATAGATGGATGTGAAGACAAAATTTCTTCATGGGGATCTGGAAGAGGAAATCTACATGAAGCAACCTGAAGGCCTTGCGGTGAAGGGTAAAAAAGAACTGGTATGCAAGTTAAAGAAGTCTCTGTATGGGTTAAAATAGTCACCAAGGATGTGGTATCAGAAATTTGATACATTTATACGGGGACTTGGATTCACGAGAAGCAAAGGAGATCATTGTGTGTATTTTAAATTAATTGGTGACCGTGTTATTTATCTGGTCTCGTATGTGGATGATATGTTGCTGGTGGGAAATGACAAAGAAATTATCCAGGATTTGAAGACCCAATTGTCCTCCAAATTCGACATGAAAGATCTTGGTGCTGCAAACTATATTTTGGGCATGGAAATTAAGAGAGATCAGGCAAAGAGGAAGCTTTGGTTAAACCAGAGGAAGTATGTCGAGACAATATTGTAGAGATTTAATATGCAGGATAGTAAACCGATGAAGGTTCCTATTCCTATAGGTGTAAAGTTATCTGCTGAACAGTTTCCCAAGACAAAAGAAGAGGAAGAGGACATGTTCCGTGTTCCATATGCAAGTGCAGTCGGTAGCTTGATGTATGCAATGGTTTGTACTAGACCAGACATTGCACATGCAGTGGGAGTATTGAGCAGGTTTATTTCAAAACGAGGGAAGGAGCATTGAACAACAGTGAAGTGTTTTCAGGTATTTGCATGGCACTAGTGATTATGGTTTGTGCTTCCAAGGAAGACCAAGATTAGACAAAGTTTTGGATATCCATGGCTTTGTTGATGTAGACTGGGCTGGATATTTGGATCAGAGAAGATATACAAGTGGGTATGTGTTTAACCTATTTGCAGGTGCAGTTAGTTGGATGAGTAAGAAACAATTTGTAGCGGAACTATCAACTACATAGGTAGAATACATGGTATCCACCAATGAAAGCAAGGAAGCAATTTGGTTGCAGAGATTGTGTTCAAGTATGGGGTTAGTACAAGGAGCTATAAGGATAGACTGTGACAACCAAAGTGCAATTTTCTTGGCAAAGAACCCTACTTACCATTCAAAGACAAAGCACATTGATGTTCAGTATCAGTTTGTGAGTGATATGATAGAAGACAAAAAGGTGTTATTGGTAAAGGTGGAGACTTTGAAGAATGTTGCAAATGCCTTGACAAAATATGTGAGCTCTCAAAAGTTCTCTTGGTGTAGAGAAATAATGGGCATTTCAGGGCTAGAAATATGACTAAGTTCCCATGTGGCCCCCTGTGGAAAGAAAGCAACAAGTGGGAGAATGTTGGGTTATGTTATATTCTTTCCACGACTAACCTACATATTGAACCAGGGGGTTAGAAGGGGGGGGGGTAGCCCTCCTGTACGGGGTCTGAGGCAGCACCTTGAGAATTTTTTTTTTACCCTATATTAGGGTGGGTGAACCTACCTATGGTTTTCGGTCCATGGTTTTGGACGTGATGGTTTTTAAGTCCATGGTATTGGATACTTCAGCATGTATAAATATGTATTGAAACATTGAAAGGAACAAAATGAAAAATCAAGCTGGTAGTCCTAGTTTTGGGATCCAACGGAAATCTATGTGTATATGTGTTTTATGTGTTATGCTCCCGCATTGTTTATTTTCTGTGTTTTAGAATTTGTATGCAGGTAATTTCTATATGGGGTTAAAACCTACATTCAATCTCTATCTTTCCACTACTCGCCATCTTCTTTGTCTAGCACTAATGATTATGGTTTTTGTTACCAAGGAAGACCAAGATTGGAAAAAGTGTTGGATATTTGTGGCTTTGTTGATGCAGACTAGGCTAGAGATCCAGATTAGAGAATATCTACAAGTGGGTATGTGTTTAACTTATTTGGAGGTACAGTTAGTTGGATGAGTAAGAAACAATCTATAGTGGCACTATCAACTACAGAGGCAAAATACATGGCAGCCACTCATGCAAGCAAGGAAGTAGTTTGGTTGCAGAGATTGTGTTCAAGTATGGGGTTAGTACATGGAGCTATAAGGATAGACTATGATAGCCAAAGTGAAATTTTCTTGGCAAAGAACCTTGCATATCATTCAAAGACAAAGCATATTGATATTCAGTATCACTTTGTGAGGGATATGATAGAAGGCAAAAAGGTGTTGCTGGTAAATATGGACACTTTGAAGAATACTGTAGATGAATTGACAAAAGCTGTGAGCTCTGAGAAGTTCTCTTGGTGGAGAGAAACGATGGGCTTTGCAGGGCTAGATAAATGACTAAAATCTATTGTGGCCCCCTGTGGAAAGAAAACAACAACTGGGAGAATGTTGGGTTGTGTTATATTCTTTCCACAACTATCTCACGTAGTTAACCGGGGGGTCACAGGGGGTTTTAAGGGTGCAGGTAACCCCACTCTATGGGGTTTGGGGCAGCGCCCCAAAAAAATTTGGTTTTGGAACCTATGTTAGGTTGGGCAAACCCACCTATGGTTTTGTGCATGATTTTCACACATGTTGTTGGATGCGATGGCTTTCGTTCCATCATTTTGGATGCTTCGGCATGTATAAATATGCATTATAACATTGAAAGGAACATAATGAAAAATCAAGCTGGTAGTCTCGGTTTTGTGATCTAGGGGAAAATCTCTGTGTATATGTGTTTTATGTGTTATGCTCTTGCATTGTTTATTTATGTGTTTTAGAATTTGTATGCAGGTAATTTCTATACGGGTAACCTACAAATTTCATCCTCTTTTAGGAGATAGGGTTCATGCCTTGGGGTCAGTCAAATTGTAGGACACTTAAGCCTGGACTTTGACTGGCTCATTCTCCCTTATACAAGCTTGGATTCACGAACTGTTCGCATTGTTGCAATCAGGATGAAAAGATCTATTCTCTGGTTCTAGTTCCTAAGCATTATGATCACTTTGATTTTCGAGTTTCCAAAAGCCCTCTTTGTCCTGTGTGTGTCTCTGGAGCCACCTAGATCAATCCTCCCCACTAAGGAACTTTTGGTCCTCCAAAATCATGAAAAATAATCTGCAACTTCTCTGTACCTTGTGTGCATCTTAAGTGTATTGGAAAAATCTCACTTCCATCTCCTTCACCTTTGTTCTTTAGAGCCTTAAGCGATGTGACGACACCTGCAACCCCTGCAACCTGTAGTACCATTCTATAAATTAGATTCTTGATTTTCATGACCAACTAATGACCCAAGCATCCCATACTTTCCACGAGTTTATAACACATAATCGATGGTCAAGTTTACATCAAAATGGAAACAATACCCCAACTACAAAAACAAGGCCAAGATATCATTGTTGCTTCAACAAGTGATGGAAATCTCATCATCACTGCAACACATGATTTACAAAAATGAGGCCAACACAAGTGATGGAAATAGAACATCACCTCCACAGTTTATCATGCAACTCAAAATAAGACCAGACATCATTGTTGCTTAACAAGTGATGGAAAATACATCATCACTTTTACATTTTAAAATGCAAGAAATGATTTACAAATGCATGACCATGACAAGCTAACATATCTAGAAACCATTTCTCACTTATCACTGTGAATGGATCATCCTCCTATGGTGGTTTTGCTTGTCAAACAATTGTTTCACTTGGTTCATGTATCAACACTTTGTCTTTAAGGCACTGCTCTAGATGGAGCCTCCAACAAGTGGCTCTTTGATGGCCATTTCTATCGCAATGATTTCAGTACATCCGCTTCCTCTAGATCTACTTAACATGTTTACTCATCTACTGTTGAGAGGGTCTTTCATGCCTTATCCTTCTATGTGCTGCCATTCTTTTCCAACACTTAGAAAATGTATGGTTATGTAATCCACAAAAGGTACATGTTTTTCGATGTCTTGATTTAATTTTATCATTAAAAACATGATTATAATTGGAATCAACATTTGAATGTCGAAACTAGTTATACCTTTTCTTGCTGTCGCCGTCTCTAGTGTCATTATGGTAGTAAGAGCTCGCCTCAGGTCTCTCCCTGCAATGGGCACTACCATGGGATGATGGGGATGTGTTCCCATCATTCTCTTTCCTCGACAATTTCGACAATGTCTCGGAAGATTATGACACCTTCGAGCTTTCTCCTTCGGTGTATTCCAAGCCTATAAATTGATGTTTATGCATAACCTCCAAAGGTTGAGTTATGCCTTGGTTGTTAACACCAATTTCTTTTTCCTCCTCACACCTCATCCCAGTACGAAGCCTCATGGTTGTCCCTGTAATTAGTATCTCCCCATCTTTGACAGAAATCATACTATGTGAAGATGAAACCGAAAGGAAATCAACATATTTTACCTCCTCAGTTGATTTGGAAAGAAATGATGAGAGCCTCTCATCATCTATTGTTGGTGGTTTGCTAGTTGTCTCGGCGCATTCTTCAAATTTGTTTATGACATACCCAAGTCCTGCCTGATGGGGTAATTCTTCTACTTTGATGGGGTTGACAATTCCTTGGCCATTAAAGCCCAAGCCTTTTCCTTCATACCCCATTTTCCTCAACAATTAGGAGCCAATTCTTGTGGTATAATTTTCAAAAATAACAAAAGCATCATCAAGAAACATACATGAATTTGGAGAATTGCTTTTTATCTTACATGGGTCATGCCACAGCTTTTCCAAGGCCTCGTCCTTAGCTTGCAGTCGTCGTAGAAAACTTTGTTCTTCCTCTTACTCTTCATGTAGAAGCATCTTCAATTCAGTGTTTTCTATTTGAATATTATGTTTTTTGTGCTTCAGTTCTTCCACGACCTCTTTTGTGGCTCGCAACTGAGGCTGCAATCAATCCTTTTCCTTTGTCTCTTTTTGTAGGGCTTCATACATTATTTCCACCCTTTGGGAAATATTGACATTGGTCTCATACATCGCTTTTTCATCCTCTGTCATTGCACATTCCATTGTTTACACTTGCAATTCACATCCATAGAAAGACCGCTCTGATACCACTTGATCCGCGCCCGGGTGTGACAAAGGACCCTTCCAAGACCTTTTACTTTGGTGATGTGTTAAATTGGATTTTTAAACGAACATAAATGGACACATGTGCATACTGTAAACAAGAAGAAACATGACAATCATCAACAACATAAAATAACAAGACGTTGATAACAGAGTTCATCCAGGAGGGACTACATCTCCGGGCCCTGGTGTCAAGATGGTGTAGGCTGTTGCATTAAGTGCTGCCAATAGTGATGATGTACATAAGATTTGGCGTTGCTATCATACAAGGAAAATACCCACACACAGGAATGGCTCCAAGAGATGTTTCGCTACAGGAACTCCAATTCAAGAAGGACTCCTATCAGTATGACCTAAACTCATGCATGATGATAATGAGCATCTTGCCAACATGGCATAAAAGGGATCTCAATGCAAACATACATGGTGACAACATGAGTATCCCATCAACATGAAGAGAAAGGGATCTCAAATAGAACACGACAAATCATGACAAAAAGTACATCCCACAAATGATTCCGCATCACATCAAGCAGGAATCATGAAAACAAGTAAGAAACAAGATCCCACATCAAACATCAAACAGGGATCTGTGTAGTACAATGCATAGAAAAATAAGTACATGAACACATTGCATGTACCTCACATCTTGAGGCCATCTGAAGAAAAGAATGTCAAATTGCTGAAGCTGGTCGTACAATCAATCTCATGGCATAAAATCTCATGGAATGACTGCTCGCATGTCAAATGATGACACCTACACTCCACTTAGAAAGGTGACCAAAAAATGAAATGAGAAAATGGAAAATATGAATGCATCGTGAGGTTTGTGGCATCAATTAGTGCAAAATTGACTGTCAAATTTTTGAATTCTAAGAAAGTGAAATTTGGGGCTTAAGGAATCTTTCAGATTCCCCCTAGATTCCTCAAAGATTCCCTCCTCTGGGTCCTCTACGATTTTTTTGCTTAGATCAGGAAACTAACTGCACCATCAGGTTCATGTCGCTAAGAGGTGTAATATCGACAAAAAGTTTGTCCAATTTGGACACTACAAAAATTTCATCCTCCTAAGAATTTTGCCCAATCATGGTTCCACCTATGTTTTTCTCAAGTTCATGGTTCAACCCTGCATTAAAAAATAATTTAAAAAAATTCCTCAGTTTTTGTGCACGTTCCTTGCTCCTCCATCCTTGGGCACATTAACAAAAGACGCGTTTATATCAATTTTTGGGCAGATTGTTCAAAAATGTCATTTGGCATTGTGGTTAAAGTTCCTGAGTAATAAGGAGGAGGTCGGGTGGTCAAACCCCGACCCCTCTATATTAATACATTTTACATTTTTTTAGAAAAAAACCCGCATTTATGTTTGGGAGGTTGGGTCCGCATTAGGTGGCCCAACCCGTAACCCTCTGTAACTCATTGTGTTAAATGGGGGGGTGCATTTAAGGTTTGGTGCAGTTTGTTGTTTGTTGGTTGGGGGTTATATTAGGCCGCCACGTGGGCGGGTCATCTGGATTTAAATAGGAATGTAAAAAATTATAGAGAAAACCATAAACACATAAATGCAACAGAAATAATACTTCATTTCATTAATGTAAAATATTGAAATATGCTTACAAACAGTAATGAAAATAGACCAGCTAAGGCGATGGTGGCTTATCTCTGAGAAGAGATGTGCCGGCTACATGCCTCTGAATTGTGTTACAATGAGGCTCGAAGGCTTGTTTATTGTTGAGAAACAATGAAAGACCCTAAACATCCAAAAAACCTAACCCTAGGAGATGAAATGCCAAATTGCGGGCCCTATTTCAGGTAAATTGGTACATCAACTTTCCGGGGTCCTAACTTTGGCAAACGATCTCCGTTTGATGCACACAATAGCTCATTAGAAATATCTATCCAAGGACTATAACTTTGGGAAGAGAAACATCAGGCCATGGAACCATGTTGCTCCCAAATTTCCCAAAAACGTTGTTTAGGGCCTCAAAATGGCTCTGGAAGTTCAGGACCTGAAAAACTACTAAAAATAGTAAATTATGCTACAAATAAGGAAACTAAAAAATTGATAGAGACAGTTGTGGTAGTCCAAGTGGGATAGGTGGGTGGCCACCAACATCCACCTGGATCATTCCTCCCCCCTTAGGAATCAATGGTCCCCATTGCATTGAGTTCCTCCCTGAGATGAGGAACCTTCTACTCAGCAGGGTCCCTGGTGAGCTGTTATGAAATCTTTGATGTGTCTAGTAATGGTGGGAAGCATGGTCGAGGGTAGTAAACATTGAACACTTAGTGCGTGTGAAGGAATGAGGGAATGTTGTGCTCCACAAAATTGTTTCCCACAACCTTGTTAATGGTGTAAGGACCATCTCGGAGTGGTTTGAGCTTTTGATGGGTTCTGGTAAGACGTTATTTCTACAGATGTAACCAAACTTTGTCACCCACCTAAATCTTGTGTCGTGCCCCTGTGGGTGAGGAGAAGTTATTCCCATGTTATTTCATGATCGTATCCCTCTGTTGCTACTTCTACATGGAGGAACCCTTTGCGGGGGTCATGGATGTGGCGACGATCTTCCCCTTACTTTTGGAGCGAACCAAACATAAAATGAATTTCCTAGTCTCGGAGATGATCTTGCTGCATTTCTTAGCAGAGATCAAAGAGGTGGCAGTAGGTGCAGCTACCTCTGGTATCCTGTATAATGAATCACCCAAAGTGATAATAACAATGCGATGCTTTAACTCATACATAGCATGCCGCCTCCATAAGTATGGTTGGCCTAATAGTACATCACAAACATCTAGATGTGCAACATCACACAATACCTTGTTTGTGAAGGGCTTGATGTTGTAGGGAAGTCGGCACTACTAGCGGACTCAGAGATCTCATCCTTGGTGAAGCCACCTGATACTATATGATTGCGGGTGTGGTGTAGTCGATAGGCCCAACTGCTTCGCAACCTCTGCTAAAATGAGGTTCTTTTGGCTCCCACTGTCAACAACGAATTGTAACGATGAACCCTTCATCCACATCTATGAGTGGAAAATATGCTCCCCCTCCTCTGGATCTTCAGGCTCATTCCTTTGGACCTTGGTGGTGGCAACAGTGACACTGGACTCTGCATAAATTATTTTCTTCCCTTTTCCATTCCCCTTGTTATGTTTTGACTCAATGTCAGAACATGCATCTAATTTGGAAGCCTTCAACTCGGGCACTAGCAACTACTTGGTCTGACACTCACTTGTGTTGTGAGTGGGGCTCTTATGGAATTCACACCACCTTCCAGTGTCCTTCTTCGACTTCGTGGTGTTATTATTTTCTTATGGCTTTGACGAGTTGTCTTGGGTCACCTTGCCTTGGCTTTATCCTTTGGTCTTCAGATTTGCAGATCCAAAGTATCGCTTCTTTTGTTTGAACTTCTGCTCAATTTTGATAGCATATTGGTACGTCGTGCCGAGTGAGGAGATGTTGAGGAACTCCATCTCTTCCTGGATGTATCTATGTAGACAGCTACAGTATTTGAGTACCAGATGTAGCTCAAAATCTTTGATACCCAACTGTGTGTGAAGGGTATGAAAAATGTTGGTGAACCCTGACACATCTTGGTCCCTTCCCTACCGCAACGTGGTCCACTTTCTGTATTTGTCCTCATAGCTTTTGATAGGGTAACACTTCTCCTTAATGGCATCTCAGAACAAATTCCAAGTGGGCTTGACTAAAAATAGTGAGCCCGTACTTTCATCCTTTTGCTCATAGTAGGTTTCTCACCAGTCCTTGACATGGGGGGCTGCTTTAAGAAGAGCGAAAATAATGTTTTCCTGACTCGAAAATTCATGAACATAAAATAACCCTTCTACCATATTTAACCATTTATCTACAACATCTACATCTATCTAATCCTCGAATATGGGAATTTCCAAATTAACTTGTACCTTAAATGGTGTGGCGTTTCCAGAGTAGCTGTTGGAAGTCGATGCGTCGCCTCTTGGTAGCCACTCAAGGATCTGGGCAAAGTTGTCCATCATCGCGTTCCTTTGTCGCTCGAGGGCTTCTTCGGACAAGATTTTAATAGGATCTCTTGCCCCCTCGTCATTCTTTTCATCCACCATGGGAGGCCGAAAAGACTTTCGAGGCTGGTCTTGCAAAGGTTCAACTAGTTCAAGCCCTAACTCCTTATATCCCAACCTTGTTGGGAACATGCACAGAAAAACAGAGAAAAAACAGATCGCTCTGATACCACTGATCTGGATTTAAATAGGAATGTAACAAATTACAAAGATAACCATAAACACAGAGATGCAGTGGAAATAATACTTCATTTCATTAATGTAAAATACTGAAATATGCTTACAAACAGAAATGGAAATAAACTAGCTAGAGCGATGGTAGCTTATATCTGAGAAGAGATGTGGTGGCTACATTCCTCTGAACTGTGTTACAATGAGGATCGAAAGCCTATTTATTGTTGAGAAATAATGGAAAAACCCTAAACATCCAAAAAACCTAACCCTAGGAGATGAAACACCAAACTGTGGGCCCCGTTTCGGGTAAATTGGTACATCAACTTCCGGGGGTCGTAACTTTGGCGAACGATCTCTGTTTGACACGCACAATAGCACATTAGAAAGATCTATTCGAGGACTATAACTTTGGGAAGAGAAACATCGGTCCATGGACCCATGTTTTTCCCAAATTTCCCAAAAAAATGTCATTTAGGGCCTCAAAATGGCCCTGGAAGTTTAAGACCTGAAAAACTACTAAAAATAGTAAATTGTGCTACAAATAAGGAAATTGAAAAACTGACAGAGACAGTTGTGGGGGTCCAAGTGGGATAGGTGGGTGGCAACCAACATCCACTTGGATTAGTGGGGCTGGGCCTCCCGCCAATCGTAGGTTCAACTCCCACTAGCCTCTCTTTATATGATGGCATATGGTTGTTAAGAGGGTTGGGGTGTTAGTCGGGTTCACCGAAGGTGGCCTGCCCACCCCATATAACTTGGTATTAATGTCATGGGATGTGGGAGGGTTCGGCGGGGTAATGGCCACCGACCCAAATTCAACTTTGATTTTGGTGGTTGGTTGGGGGGTCGGCAGAGGTTATGGCCTGTTGACCCAAATTTAATATTAAATCTTGTTAATATGGTTTTGGAGGTTGCGGGGGTGGTGAACGGCCACCACATTTATATTTATATTTAAAATAGGGCTATTTGTTTTCAATTTTGTCTAACATAAGAGTTGTTAGACAAATTAAAGAGGCTACAATTTCACCCACTTTCAGGAGCTAGGTTTTATGCCATGGGGTCGGTCAAATTGTAGGGCACTTAAACCTAGCCCATAGTCCAACTTTGACCAATGCTTTGACTAGCTCATTCTCCCTTATATGAGCTCGGATTGATGAACTGTTCACACCATTGTGATCAAGAAGATAAGATCTACGCTCTGGTTCTGGTTCGCAAGCATTCTAATGACTTTGATTTTCAAGCTTCCATAGGCCCTCTTTGTCTTGTGTGTGTCTCTGGAGCTACCTGGATCAATTATTTTGCTATCATTGGCATGGGATTTTCCTGGATTGATAGTGTGTTTACCTTGCCTTTCCATTTCATAGATACCCATGGTGTTGGGGGTTCCTTGTGTTGATTTATTCTTTGGATGAACAATGGACTTGGATGTTGGTTGAGGTGGTCTTGGGAAAATTCCTGAGGGTCAAGGGTGGAGATGGGATTTATCCTAGAACTCTTGATGGATGGATGGAAATAGAAAAATTCCTCTAGATTTGGGAAGGAATTCAAAGGCATCCATGCTTGTTTGATGTTAGTGATTTGTGGACCGATTTGGGTGAAATCACTATGGTAGAGGGTTGAGGGGGTTTGGCCTCTAGAATCCATGGTTTGTTCTATTTTGGTTCAACCTATATGATCCCAAATTCATGCTTGGAATACAACACTAGGGTGATTGGATTATATAGAGGTTTGGTTCAACCTAATCCATGGTCTAGTGGTATGTAGAAGTCCCTGACTTGGTTGGCTTTTTCATATCTTAATACAAGTTATTTTCTTATTGTGATTGATGAGCACTTGAACCGGTTATTGTGCTTATCTTATTTGTCATGGATTCTATTCCAGTTATATGTTGGTTATATTCATGGTGATAAGATGTGCTATTAATATGGACCTTGTTCATGATTCGATAAGTTATTTTATGGTTGATGAATGCATGGGCTAGCAAGTGTTGTTGCAACTACTTGAGATGGCATTGAGCCTTCTTGATAATTCTCTAATGTAGTTCATAAGTTTATGATCAAATATACATTCATGACTTGTGGATTCTATGTTTACCATCTATTTGATGAAATGTACTTCATGTATTAGGCAAGTATTGATTAATATCTTGCTTAAGTATTGATTTTTTAGATTTGTTATCATCATTTATTTCATTCTAGGAATTTCTAGGAACTTCTGGGCAATGGCCTGAAGGATAGCCGTAAAAAAATGGCATAGATCTCTCCACCACATGCGCAAAACTGAGAAATTTTGATCATAATTTCATGAAAGTTTGAATCCTCATAAATGCATGCACAGTGTATTATGGGTGTGGTTGGGCCATTTAGCTTGCGAAACTGAGTTCCAGTTCAAGGATTAATCACTCGGGGTGGTTGTCAAGATGTCAAGTGATCTAGTGTCCCTAAGGGGTGGTAGCATGTGCTCTGGTTTGTAGGCCCCACTTCCATAACTAGAATTTTGAGGTCAGATCATATCATAGTGACACTCAACTCATGTTTCCCCTAGAGAGATTGTAAATGTGGGTAAATGTGGGAGGAGGCATTACAAGGTTGTATCAGAGCTTCTAAGTTTAAACACTTGGAATGGATAGGATAAATGTGATTGTTATGCATGCATGTTAGTTGTATATGTGTTTACTATGCATGCATTTTTATGGTTATGGTTATGATATTTGTGTAAGAATTGATATGCTTGTGATATTTTATCATGTTAATTCGGATTGGCTTGTGTAGATGTAATAGTCTCCCCTGAGATACACAGAGGTATGATTTTGATTATGTATTCTATTTTGTTTATATGACATGGTATGTTTGCAGGAAATAGAAGATCAAAGATGAACAGAAGAGTGGTGGACTATAGTTCGCATGACTCCCTTTACAAGCCTAATATGAAATTAGTGGAATGGGAAAGGTGAGATGAGCAGCAAGGAGAAGAGTATTCTCTTGGTCTAGTAGATACACCGAGGAGTCTGAGGGCAGAGATTCAAAGTCACAAGGAAGATAATAAAAGGTTGATTCAGGGATATGAAATACTTGTTAAAGCTGAAGAAAATCAAGACGAGGTCAATGTAATGATTCTTGAGAGAATTATGAATTTGTAGAAGTAGGGAGAAATGGGGAATAATCATGGAGATAAACAAGAGGAGAAGACCAACGGGGAATATTGTAGCATGCATCATAGGAGATACATGATGGAAAAATATGACAAAGTTAAAGGTGGTAGATCTTTGGATACACTTGACAGGTGAGCTCGTACTCATGGATTTTATTCTAGCTTTGATTCTAAGAGATATTATCGTCATTACTGCTAGCATCATTATAGGGGAAGTGAGAGGGGGTACTTTACATAAGAGTTCAAGAAATACAAGCCTCCTATTTTTGATGGGGAAGTGATGAAGTCAGAAGATGCAAAAGCATGGTTTCTTTTTTCCTAAAAGTTCTTCAGATTACATGATTATTCAGAGAACATGAAAGCCAAGATAAAAATCTTCAGTCTTAAGGGAAAAGTGGATATCTGGTGGGAAGATGTTAAGAATGTAAGAGGAATTAGGGAATAAGAGTTGATTTAGCATGAAGAATCTTCAGGAAGAAGTACCTTTCTAAGAGATATTATGATTGGAAGGCAAAGGAATTCTATGAGCTTAAGATGGGTTCCATGATAGATGAAGTGTACATGACCAAGTTTTTGGATTTGTTGAGGTATGTGACCTATCTCAAGGATGAGAATACAAAGTTATGAAGGTTCATCAGTGGACTGCTATTAACATTTAAAGATCATATTGACTACAATGAGCCTCAGTCATTGGAGGAAGTCATCGAGAAGCTGAAGTATTGTTATGAGTAGTCTAATTGCAAGCCTGAGTTCAAGCACGACTAGAAGGATAATGAGAATACAAAAGGAAAATGACCTAAGAAGTGAGGAAGATCTCATGATGCAAGTGACAAGGAGAATGTGGGATCTCATAAGAAGTTCAATGAAACTAAGAGAGGACATGGGTCTCAACCTAAGGAGTAGCAGAACAAAGGAGATGATAGGAATCCTTTGATGTGTTGGACTTGTGGTGGAGAGCATTGTAGGAGAGATTGTCCATCACATTAGGGTGTTACGCTTCAAATCTACAGTGCTCAGGAGGAAAAGACAATTAGGTATGTTTGTCAGAGTATTCCTTAGATTTATGTAGCAGTGGATAACAAGAAGGTTGATCATGATGCATCCATTATTGATAGTGAAGGTAAGATTTGTGATCAATTTGTTTTTATTTTTATTAATCATGGATCTAATTATAGCTATATTATTCCTCACTTGGTGGATTAGTGTTGGCTCAGTTAAGAAGTGCATGTAGAATCTTGGTTGGTGCAGTTGGCTACAAGAACCAAGAGAAGAGTTCATCACTAGGTGAGAACTTGTGCATTTGATCTTAGTGGTATTCCTACATCAACACATCTAAATGTGCTTCCTTTCAGATCATATAACATCCTTATGGGCATGGATTGGTTTTTCATTCACATGACCAAGGTATATTGTTATGAAAAGGATATTGAGTGCCTAGATGATGATGTATAAAGGAGAATGTTGCAGGGAAAGAAGAAGTCTACATCAGTGAGAATGGTTATAGTGATGCAAGAAAAGAACAATTGCAGGAAGGGATGTGTACTTTTTGTAGTTCATATTTTTTGTGACAAAGGGAAAGAGGACAAGGATGATGAAGTACTGAAGAGGTATCCTATTTTGCAGTAGTTTTAAAATGTGTTTCTTACAGAGATTACAGAGTTACCACCTCATAGGTAAGTCAATTTCTCTATTGAACTAGTACTAGTACTAGCACCAATATCTAATGAACCTTATAGGATGAGCACTCTGGATTTGGTGGAAGTGAAGTTGTAGCTTAAGGAAATTATTGATAAGGGATACATTAGGCCAAGTGTGTCACTTTGGGGTGCACCAATGTTGTTTGTAAAGAAGAAGGACGATACTCTTAGGTTGTGCATTGATTACAAGAAGCTAAACAAGGTGTCTATTAAGAACATGTATCCATTATCGTGGATTAATGACTTGTTTTATCAGTTGAAGGGAGAAGCAATTTTTTCGAAGATCGATTTGAGATAAGGATATCATCATGTGCGCATCAAAGAAAATACATTTACAAGACTACATTTCATACAAGGTATGAACATTAAGAGTTTGTGGTGGTTCCTTTTGTTCTTCCTTAGAGAAATTTGTAGGTCTGAAATGAGCCTCAAAACAAAAAAATACAACCAAAATCAACTTTATAAGAACCAATAGGATTCAAGATGATGATTTCAACCATGGGGGATGATTCACCATTTTTGGAGTAAAAAAATAAAAAGATTAAAAAATAAAAAAACTACTTTTTCAACTCGTATTTTCAACTTATCTCCCTAGAATGTTACTCAATTTTGGAGTGGGAGTACACATTGGATGCATAATTTAATTCCTCATCCAAGGAGTGCCCATGTTTCATAATTTTTATGGATCCAACTATAAGAAAAATGAGAAATACATGGAAAAACGTGATTACAATCACATTTTTTCGTGTATTTATCATTTTTCATGTAGCATGGTCCATCAAAAGTATGAAAGATGGGTACTCCTTGGATGAGGAATTAAATTATGCATCCAGCGAGTGCTCCCACTCAAAATTTGAGTAAAATTGTAGTGAGATAAGTTGAAAATACGAGTTGAAAAAATAGTTTTTCCTTTTTTTCCCTCTAAAATTTAATGATGTAATCTAATATTATTTTCTTATTTCCACTACTATTTTATAATATTCGTTAGTAGGTCCATTTTAGACCTCAAAATTTATCTAATGCCTAATGCTCCAGCCACCTTCATGTGTTGGATGAACAATGTGATGCGTCCTTACCTGAACAAGTTTGTGATAGTCTTTATTGATGATATATTTGTATATTCTAAGAATGAGGAAGAGCATGCAAAGCACCTGGAAACAGTGTTGAGATCTTTCAGAGATCATTAGTTGTATGCCAAGCTCTGAAGTGTAGTTTATTTCAGACTCATATTCATTACTTGGGACATGTTATTTCCAAGGAAGGCATAGTAGTGGATCCTGAAAAGATTAAAGTTGTCATGTAGTGGCCAACTACTAGGAATGTGGTCGAGGTTAGAGATTTCATGGGGCTAGAAAGTTATTATAGGAGTTTCATCAGGAACTTCTCAAATATTGGCTATCCTATTACATCTTTAAATAGGAAAGGAAATAAGTTTGAATGGACAAAGGAGTGTGCAACTAGTTTTAAGTAGTTGAAGAATTTGGCTACTAATGCTCCGGTTTTGAAGATTGTAGATATTGATAAGGAGTTTGTGGTTTGTAGATATGCATGCAAGGAAGGACTAAGTGGTGTCCTGATGTAGGAAGGACAGGTGGTATGCCATGAATCAAGGAATTTGAATGAGCATGAGAAGAACTATGCAACTCATGACCTTGAGTTAGTAGTGAACATTTATGCACTGAAGATGTGGAGACATTATCTCCTTGGAAGAAGGTTTGTTGTAATGAGAGGTCACAGTGGATTGAGGTACTTGTTTAACCAACCCAATTTGAATACCAAGTAAGTTATATGGTTAGCTACCCTCATTCAGTTTTATTTTGAGATCAGGTATATTAAGGGCAAAGAGAATAGAGTTACAGATGCTCTTAGTAGGAGAGTGCGGGTGATCATATTTTAGTTGTGAGCCCTTATGGGACAGATTTGTAGGAGTATATATTACATGTAGGGTATCATGATCAGAAGTACCAATAGATAGAGCAAAGGTTGGAGTAGCATAGTGAAGGTGATAGGGATGAGGAGTATCACCTCACACCAGATGGCTTGGTGAGATTTAGGAATAAGATTTATTTGTCGGATAACAGTAAGTTGAATACGCCTATTTTGAGAGAGTTTCATGTCAAGACATATTCATGCCACCCAAGATATAAGAAGACATTGACAAATGTTAAGAATTTATATCATTGGTCGAAATTGAAGAAAGGGGTGGCTCAGTTTGTTGCAAAGTGTTTGGATTGTCAATAGGTGAAATATGAATGTAAGCATCCAACTAGTCTATTGCACCCTATTCATGAGAGATTATTTCCATTCATTTCATTACAAAAATTCTTAGGACATCAAGGCAACATGATTACATCATGGTTGTGGTTGACAAGATGAGAAAGGTATCTCACTTTATTGTAGTGAAGTCTACTAATTTTGTTATTGAGGACACTCACTTCATTGTAGTGAAGTCTAATAATTCAGCTAGTGATGTAGCTCAGATATTTATCAGGGAGATATTTACATTGCATGGTGTTCCCAAGAAGATCATATCAAAATAGAGAATTCAAGTAGTTTCGGATTGGAGATGATGTG
The DNA here is from genome assembly GCA_000404065.3 of Pinus taeda. Classification (NCBI taxonomy): domain Eukaryota; kingdom Viridiplantae; phylum Streptophyta; class Pinopsida; order Pinales; family Pinaceae; genus Pinus; species Pinus taeda. The sequence continues at coordinate 206,741 of APFE030306597.1, forward strand.
TACTTGTGCAACAAGCCCAAGAGGATCTCCTTAAAGGTTAGGTCATGTTCCAAACTAGCACCTTGGTATTGTGGGCCTTTTGAGAACCTAGAGAGAATTAGACCAGTGGCCGACATACTTGCCTGCCACCAACAGTGAAATTCCATGATGTTTTCCATGCTTCATTTCTTAAGATATATGTGCATGATTTTGATCATCTAATTAATTGGTTTATATTGTTGGTGCAACTAGAGGAAGAGTTCCATTTAGAGCCACAATGCATAGTGCAGCCAAAATAGCTTTAAAGTGTAGTGGAAGCACTTTGTGCCCAATGAAGTTACATGGGAGATGGTTGATTAGATGTCGGAGACGGCTGATCTCTAATAAGAAGTATGTTTGTCATGTTAGTCATGGTTTTAAGTAATTGTTTATTATAAATATTGCATCAAGCTATGTTATAAAGCTCGATGGGAAGTATGTTTTGATTGTCATAAGTGTCATTGAAGACAAAGGAAGGTGTTCCCATAAGGGGAATGAGTTTGTAACAACCTTGGTTTATTTTCCATGTAAATAAAATAAAACCAAGGTCATGGGACACATATTCCACGTTGAATGGAGGGGAAAACATTAGAGTGGGAATTACTTGTGGTTTATTAATGGCTATGGATATTGGCAAAAGCAGAGAGGCAATAAATGACATTTAATTATGATAAATAAAGGAAAATAAGAGAAAAAGGAGGTGAAGAGAAACAAATATGCATGCAAGGGAAATTAGAGAGAAAATGAAGGAAAATGAAAAACAAAGGAGAAGGGAATGGAAGAGACTAGATATCCATGATCAAAAAGCATCAGAGAAACAATTCACAACGTTGGTCAGTACTAGCTTTTGTTAGTTTAGTTTTTGGCTCTCTTCTTCCATACTCTTACACTCTTGAACACTTAGAACATACTTGGAGCATCCTAGGATTTACTTGGACTAGGAGAGAAGCAAGAAAATTACAAGCAAGGAATTAGAGGACAATAGAAAAGAAAGTTGGATCAATAGCTACGAAAAGAGTTCCTTGCAGGTAACAGGTTGCATGTGTGATTTCCTTCTTGAGATTTGATGCATGATACATGCATGTGGTTCTTTGGTTACTTTTTTGTCATTTTCATTGGATTTTCCTAGATTGATAGTGGTTTCCATGTTGCCTTGCCATTTCTTGGTTATCCATGGTGTTGTGGGTGCCTTGTTTTGGTTTAAGCTATGGATGGACAGTAGACTTGGATCCTGGTTCAGGTGGTCTTGGGAAAATTCACAAGGGTCAAGGGTGGAGATGGGATTTCTCCTGGAACCCTTGATGGATGGGTGGAGATAGGAAAATTCCTTTGGAGCTGGGAAGGAACTCGGAGGCATCCATGCTTGTTTGATATTAGTGATTTCTAGACTGATGTGGGTGAAATCACTATGGTAGAGGGTTGAGGGGGTTTAGCCTCTGCAAGCCTTGGTTGGTTATATTTTGTTTTAACCCATATGATCTCACATTCATTCTTGGAATATGGAACAAGGGTGATTTTCTAAAAGAGAGATTTGGTTCAACCAAATCTATGGTCGAATGGTACATGGGAGTCCTTGACTTGTTTCTCTTTTGCATATGTTAATATAAGAAATTTTCTTATTGTGATGGATGAGCACTTGTATTGGTTATTATGGAAATATTATGGATGATTTGTCATGGATTCTATTTTGGTTATATGTATGGTTATATTATGTGCTCTTACTATGGATATTGTTCATGATTCGATAAGTTATTGTATGGATGATGGATGCATGTGCTACCAAGTGTTGTTGTAGCTACTTGAGAGGGCAATCGAACTTCTTGATAAATATTTGGTGTAGTTCATAAGTTTATGATTAGATATTCATTCATGACCTATATTTCTTTGCTTACCATCTGTTTGAAAAAATTTCATTCATGTATTAGAAATGTCTCGGTCAAGATTGATGAGCCCCAATATTTAAACAAGAATGCTGCAACTCCTAAGGCTACTAACTTAAATTATCAACCCAGGTTTCATTCAAACTTAAGAGGTCTTGAAACTATATGTGCAACATATAATGTGTCCTACTTTCATTAATATGATGCAATGAAGTAAATATCATGAAATTAAACCTAAACTAATTACAGAAACGGAAATGCTTGAAATGGAAACCTTAACCTATTGTAGGAAACAAAAGACAAGGAAAGAAAATCTATTCTAATTGCATAAAGTAAAGAAAATGAATATCCATCATTTCATTCAAAATATATTATACCTAGTAACAAAGTTCATTAGGTTCTTCATAAAGTAATCATGAAAATCGTCGCTATGTCATTCAATTCATGAACTTGTCTACTAACCCTTAATTGTTGGAATGTGCTGCAGTGGTAAAAAGGAAAGTCCTAAGTGGTATTTCATCTTCCTTAATCATGGATTCAGAGCCCAAGGGTCATTATTCAAAGGGAAGAGGAAAAATTAAATCTTTTGGAGCAAATCTACCAAGTTTACACGATGCTACAGGATGTTGCATGATTGCTATAGGGTGATATGGGGTTCCCCTATTTTGCTACATGATTGGATATATGAGAATTATGAGGGTGTGTTGTGGCCACCAACAACCCCCATCCTTCTTTAGTATTAGAAATAACATAAAACAAGTGGGGACCCTTAGTAAAAATTTCATTTTTTTTTGTATTATACTCCTTAAAAATATATCGCATCGCGAGAAGAGAGTAGAACATTTATTTATGAGCACAATAAAAACTGTGAAAAAGTGACGTGAAATTCATCGCATCGCATACATTAAGAAGAGCCCATAAATTAAGATCTTAAGAAATCTCCGATGGCCGATATACGACATTGCACGCCGCAACATCGCATAAACAACACACAATGATTTAACACGATCTGTGATTTGGCGATAAACGTGATGCTACAATACTGCGATGCTACAATCTGCGATCTCCGATCTACGATATCACAATCTTGACAAAATGCGATAATGCGATAACATAATGCAAGTTGCAGAAATCGCCCATCGCAAATTTTCCTCAGCTCAACATTCAAGAAAAGCTGTCAGTAAACCAAAAAATTGGATGCGCACCTTAAAGAAAATTAATGAATGTACACCAAAGAGTTAATGAAGGACAATTTTGTGTTTGTCGAAGAGTTAGTTCACAATGGGTGGCATTATTTTATACATTCGTAGAGCTTCGAGCTTTCGCGTCAATATTTATTGTCATTACTCTTTTCCTTTGCGTGAACTGCAAGAATGAAAAACAGGAAACATCTAAAGAAAAAGGGAAAGCATCAACGCTTAGAGACAGAGAAGAGATGCCCTCATAAACGGATACTGCATGCAACGAAAACACAGATTCTAGAGAATTTCTTAAAAGATGCTGACATCAATAGCCGACTCAACACTTAGGGTCAAAAGCTCACAAAAGTAGCATGTTCACAAAAAATCCTGAAGCTTATACCTGGTAAAGGAAAAGGCGCTAAAGGCGAAAAACGCACCAGAAAGGCCCGGATCAAAGAATGGAGGCAGTTTTCGATGCGCTAAGAAAATTGTTCAGAAAGCAAGGTCCCTAGCTTGCTTAGTCATTCGCAAGTCCATAAATCAAGATAGCAAAGGCAGAAGAAATTTGAGGGAAATTTTGGTCGTTACCAAGTATATATGTAGTTAATTCACCTAGCCAGAGGACGATTCCCAAAAATATCTTCTAGTTTACTAAAAAATGGTGCCAACACTTGCCATTTCTATTTGCTTAACTCAAACAAAAGCGGAAGGTAACCAACCGACTCTTCCCAGGCAAATTTTGAATGCTTGCAACATTAAGGAGCAAAAGCAGAAATAGTTAGGAATTAGATTCGATTTTTTAGAAATAAGTTTGCTTAGAAAAAGGGCGGTCATTTAAACTGTATCCTAAATTTATGTAATTAAGTTATTTAGCTAGAAGTATTTAAACCCTTCTCATGCATTTAGAGAAGGGTCCAAAAATTTGTCAAAAACTTGTCCACAGAACATGCACTTTTGCACCCTCAGAGGAGGTTTTGATGAATGAACGGATCAAGATTTATTGATGTTTGCATTTAATATCTGCTACTGATATTGCACTTCTGTACTCTTAGTAGATATTAGAACAAGGAGAGATAAATCATTGTTGCTTGAAGCTTATGAGTAGGACCAGTCATAAATGGTACTTTTATCTCTTGACCATTTCTGCTTATATTCTTAAAGCAATATACAGTTTTTAGTTGTTTATATGTTATTACATGAATGTTTGTGTTACCGTTTGGTACTTTTGTACGGTGGAGCCATTTATTTATGTTTAATGTGTGAATAACTTATTATGCGATATGCTGTTCACAACTGTTTTGCCTAACTTTTTAGCAAAGTGGTTCATCTTAATTGATTTCCATTCTTACAATCGCTGAATGATATTTATTACCAATTATTATTTGAAATCTCTTTAGATCGCATAATAGAAGAATTACATGCTGGGTTAGCATAGATTAGATGTGCTATTTTCAATAGATTACAATAGCATAGAGTTAGATTAAAGTAGTTTAGATAGGAACTTTTAGATCAGCAACATCCGATTCTACACACACACACCCTTAGATTGGGAAACTTGTCCCATTATCCCCAGTTGGACCCGCTATACCAAACGGATAAGGAGCTGCCAACCAAGGTCTGGACCGAGCGGGTATCCCCCTTGTTGTCGTCTCGATTTTTGGGGCTTCAAAATATTTGGCACTAGAAGGAGGGCGTGAACTATGAATGGCACCTAAATAAAAATCTAAATACCATTCTGAGAGTAAATCGCCCTCATCATCTCCCCCGAATTCCCAGTACGTTTAAATCCAGATTCAGAAGTTGCTTGAGTATCAATCGCTACTACACACCCTAATATTTTAGACCAATCTACCATTGAACCTCTTGAAATTGAATCTCTGATTCACAAACTTCAGGGATTTTTCATTTCTCCTAAGAGGTCTGATAAATCTCAAAGCAGTGTGACTTCACAGTACAACCCTGCTCAACCCCTAACCAGGTTAAAGAGTGAAAAATTTGACATTCAACCAACTGAGTTGCCTCTTCCCACCAGGAAAAGAGCGAGGAAATTACCGCAAGAGTCTGACAATGATACTCTTTCATCTACATCATCCATTTCAACTACCCCACCGCGAAGTCAACCACCCACACCTCCATTCCAAACCATCATCCATCCGTCTATCGGAACTCCCACAACCCCTCCTCAATCATCTACGATCATAGTATCCTCATCTTCCCAGCCACAGGGATCATCTTCTGCACTTTCCTCTACTAGTAGCTCAACGATGACCCAGTCTCCATGGAACAACCCTGGAGTAGTTTTAATGCCTGCACCCTTGAGTCAAATACCGGCACATCCTGAGAAATGGGTGCCCAAATTCAATCCAGAAGCAGGCATGCTAGCAGAAGAATACATAAACAATTTCATGCTTTCTATCAATCTCAATGGAGTTACTAATGAAGATGTTGTTGTTTGGCTTTTTCCCTATACATTGCAAGGGACAGCCAGGTCATGGTACTTTTCACTACCCTCTGGGTCTATCACAAGTTGGTATATCTTCCAGAATCAATTCCTTACCACGTTTAGTGATGACAGATCAACGAAAACGTTAATAAATGATCTATCCAATATTAAAGATGAAGTTAAAAAGCCTATCAAAGATTTCAATTTACAGTTCAATAAAATTCTCAGCAAAATTCCCACTGCTTCCCAACCCAGCGAAGAAGTACGATGTGAATGGTATACTACTACTTTACCATCAAACACAACAATATTTGTGGATAGAGAAAATAAAACAACCTTAGTTGAAAACATGATAGAGGCGATAGCAGTAGAGAAACGTGTAATAGCCCTGGAAAAGAGATCCGCGATAGAGGAACGCAAATCTAAAAAAGTCGCCTTCAAAGAAGAATCCAAAAAGAAAAAAGCAAAAGACCCTTTCGATTTGGAAGGATTGCAGAAAGTTTTAAAGACCATGTCTAATGAGATGGTTGACATAAAAAATCAAGTAGCAGAAACCTCTTCAAAAAAGCCCTATAGAGCTTTTAAAAGAGGTCCTTCAACGGATGCAAAACCACCCAATGCCATTTCAAATGCTAAATGCCAGGAAGAGGAAGAAGAAGAAAGTGCCACTGAAGGGCAGACTGATGATGAAGAAGTTGTGGAATTATAAGGAATGTGGGATTTCATCCTCCCACAAGAAGAAGATCAAGAAGTATTTCCAGTTAGCACATGAAGCAAAAATCAGCTTGATCCTCCCCAAACTACCTCTAAGCAGAAGAGCACAATTCCTGCAACAAAAGATAAAGTCGCAACAAAGAAAATGACCACTAAAGCGACTCAATCTAGCCCAGTCCAAGCAGATCAAACAACTCCATCAAAAACACTGATAGTGTCAGATGAAATGGAGTACAATATTATTGATGACATGAAAAAGACTAGGGCTAATATTACCCTTTACGAATTGAGCAAATTGAAACATCAACATAAGATAATGATGAAAGAATTACATGCCGTGCCTATCGCATCTTTGCCTACCGCTATACTCTCTCAAGCTTCCCACAACATGGGAGGACCTCCAACTAGCGCAATCAATAAGATTGATCCAAACGACATCGCCTTAATTGGAGGAAGATCAAGATCTCACACTCCCCCGTTTCTTCTCACTTATGAAATTTTCAACAAAAATGTGCAAAAATGTTTGGTAGAACCCAGTGCTTCATCGAATATTTTACCTTGATCAATATGTGCCAAGTTAAATGTCCAACCACAAAAATCCACAGTGCGCATAGTTCAACTTGATCGATCTCAAGTCGAAGTGATTGGTGAACTTAATCAAGTAACCATAAGATTGTCATCCAACCCGAAGATATGTCAAGTTATTGACATTCTAGTGGCTGATATCCCAGAATTCTATGGCCTAATTCTTAGCAGAGATTGTTCCGAAAAAATCCATGGATACTTCACAACCGACTGGTTGCACATGTGGTTACCCTACAACGGTAAACCAAATCAAATAAAGGTTGAACGAGAGTTACACCAGAAGTACATAGTAATAGAATTAGAGGGAGAAAATGAAACAGTAGTGTATAACAACAGTATCATAGACAATTACTCGGTAGATTCTTTTCTCGGCAATTTCAATGCTCACACATCACCCTACTTAGAAAATTTAGTTTTGTCCCAAGTCGAAATTTTTTCCCAAACTGATAGTTCAAAGTGTGCTAATTTTTAAGATAAAACTGTAAATACATCTTTGTTTTGGAAATTATATTTTGATGGCTCTAAATCTAAGGAAGGAGCAGGAGTAGGATGCGTTTTGATTAGTCCAAAAGGAAATAAGACCATGCTTACATGCAGACTCGAATTTGATTGCACAAACAATACAGCAGAATACGAGGCCTTGGTGCAAGGCCTGTACAAAGCAATCGGGTTGAACGTCAAGTATCTTCAAGTCTTTGGAGACTCTGAGATTGTCGTCAAATAGGTACGTAACACTATATATTGCTTATCAGGTCATTTAAAACACTATCAATCTTTAGTACAAGATCCGACTGAGCATTTCATAGCATTTAATGTTTCTTCAATCCCAAGACTCCAAAACACAAGCGTAGACCTTTTGGCTAACATAGCCTCTAAGCTTATTCCCTCCGAAGATTTTAGTCCAGATAGATTCTCAATAGAATTAATCTTTAGACCGTCCATCCCTGACAACATTACAAATTGGAGAGTATTCAATGACGATCCTGATATTGTAAATTTCCTCACTTCTGAAGGATCCTACTCCAATCAAATAATTGACGAAGACCATCACGATCGACAAATACAACAAAATAGCACTGATAATGCTATACCTAAATCGGTGGTTAAGTTAGAAGGCTTATACGATTTGAAAAATCGGTTTAAAAGGTCTACCAATTCAAAGCTCTACAGTCCAACTCTGAACTACAAATTAATAAACCTAGGAACCGATGATAAACCACAAAACATTAACCTAGGCCTCGGCGTAGTCCCTGAAGAAAAACTAGCGTATATTCTTCTTTTGAGACAATATAAAAATGTTTTTTCCTGGAATTATGATGAACTGAAGACATACAACACTTCTATCATTCAGCATACTATTCCTATGATCAATAACGAAAAACCTGTCCAACAGAAACTGAGAAAGATCCACCCCAATTTAGAAAATCAGATAAAAACTGAGCTAAATAAGTTATTAAAAGCCAGAATAATTTTCCCCGTCAGACATTTCAAATGGGTCTCCAATATGGTACCCATTAGAAAGAAAAATGGAGATATTAGAATCTGTATCGATTTTCGAAATCTTAACAAAGCCTGTCAAAAAGAAAATTTTCCTCTTCCACCTATGGAACAAATACACAGGCAGTAGTAGGCTCAGAACTGATGACTTTCTTGGATGGATTTTTAGGATATAATCAAGTGCTGGTACGTCCCGATGATCAGTTGAAAACCACATTTAGAACTAAATGGGGCACATACGCATATTGAAAGATGCCATTTGGTTTGATTAATGTTGGCGCTACATTTCAGAGAGCCATGGACATCGCATTCAAGGGTTTAGTCAATAAGTTTGTAGTAATTTATTTGGATGATATAACAGTGTAATCCAAGAAGAAAAGCGACCATCTCAAAGAATTAAAACAAATATTTCAACGATGTTTAAGGTATGGAATTTCACTTAACCCAAAGAAATCTTTTTTCGCATTAAGTGAAGAAAAAATTCTAGGATTCATAGTGTCAAAATCCAGTATTCACATTGATCCTGACAGAATCAAAGAAATTTCTGAAATATCCCTACCTCATAGTAAAATGGCCATGCAATCTTTCCTTGGTCAACTCAATTTTGTAAAGAGATTTGTCCCAGATTTTTCACGAATTGTGTCTCCTTTGCAAAACATGATTAAAAAGAATTCAAATTTTAAATGGGGTCAAGATGAACATCAATCATTCAACCTGATCAAACAAGCTATTATTAATGCTCCATCTTTAGCAACCCCGAATTTTTCAAAATCTTTTATTTTATACACATTTGCCTAAGAGAAATCATATGCCGCGATTCTAACTCAAGCAAATCAAGAAAAAGCATAAGCCCCAATTGCGTTTTTTAGCTCAAATTTACAAGGTGCTAAACTCAATTATTCAGATGTGGAGAAATAGGCCTATGCTATTTTCAAAGCAATCAAATATTTCAGACCTTTCTTACTTAAAACCCGTACTAAGATCATAGTACCATTTCCAGCGGTAAGAAATCTTCTAGTACAGAAGGATGTGGGTGAGAAAAGGGCCAATTGGATCACTGCCTTACAGGAAACCGAACTTGAAATCAAACCAACAAACATTGTAAGAGGTCAAGGCTTCTGCAAAATGTTGGCTGGAGCATCGCAAATTTCTGAAATTTCATTTGAAGAGGTACAAATGTGTGAGGTAAGCCTAAACGATGAAGAATCATTGTATGCTAACATCATTTATTATCTTAAGAACGGGTATGCTCCATCACACTTGGATCGCACTAAGAAAAGAGCTCTGAGATTGAAAGCTAAACAATATTAGCTCATAAATGATATTTTTTTTAGAAAGAATTATGATTATGTTCTTCTTAGATGTCTTGAAAAAACTGAAGCTGAAAAAGTTTTGCAGGAACTCCACGACAGACCAGCAGGCGGACACTATGCTGGAGACGCTACTGCACATAAAATCTTACGTGTAGGATATTACTGGCCTACGTTGTTCAAAGACTCGCACAGTTACGTGAGGAAATGTCAAGTCTGCCAAACTACTGTTGGAAGATAAAAGAAACCATCCCTGCCACTACAGCCAGTAAACATCAAGAAACCGTTCACTCAGTGGGGCTTGGACATAATAGGTGAGATCGTTCCTCACTCTTCTAAGCAGCATAGATACATCCTCATGGAAACAGATTATTTTACTAAATGGGTAGAAGCAGTTCCCCTCAAGACAGCCAATTCTGAAAATATTATTGAATTCATAGATCAATTTATAATCACTAGGTTTGGATTGCCATCAGCTTTAATGTTTTATAATGCATCATACTTTTCTGGAAATACAATGACTAAATTTGCACTTAAAAGAGGGTTCAAACTAAAATATTCGGCCAATTACTATCTGCAAGGTAATGGGTTCGCTGAGTCGACAAATAAAAACCTAATCAGGATTATTAAAAAAATAGTTGACCAGAACCAAAAGAATTGGCATAAATATTTGGTAAATGCTTTATGGACAGATAGAATAATGAAAAAAGCTTCGATCAGCACCTCTCCCTTTAATTTAGTTTATGGGAAAGAAGTGGTTCTTCCAACTCACTTAGTTATTCCCTCCTTGTCTTTAATACAATACATTGATGAAGTACCTACTTCCTCCATACAACTAAGACAAATGGAAATAATTAAATTAGAAGAACAACGAGAACAAGCTAAGAAAACCCATGCTCATCATCAAGCACTAATAAAATCCTCTTTTGATTCAAGCATAATGACCAGAAAAAATTTTCAAATGGGAGATTTAGTTTTAAAATGGGATAAGGCACATGAAGAAAAAGGCAAACATACAAAATTTCAAAAGATGTGGCTTGCTCCTTTTCAGATTGTTGAAGTCATAGGTCCATCAGCGTTTGTCTTACAGAATTTAACAGGTAGAAGTGATCATTTGCCTGTTAATGGACAAATCCTTAAAATATATTTTCCATAGAAGGTTATTCTTCTATTTTGTAGAATAGGTTTTCTTTTCTTTTTTATAAATAAAAACAGTTGTAAATGGTTACTATAGGTATTCACGGAAAAGACACCAATTCTCTTTAAGATTTTGAGCTTTCCGCTTGTATAAATGGCAATTTTTTTTTTTAGAATCTGATCTTTATTATTGACATATACGGTTAAAAACTTTAGCCTAGATATGATACTAGTTTCAACTTCAAAAAATTTGACGAAAGCAACCTTTAGCAAAGAAATTGTTTTATATGAGCACAAAGAAAGGTGTCAATAACAAAATAAAGATTCTCTGTAAAACAATTGTTTTCAAACTCTATTATTGTCGTCCAGAGCTTTCTTAAGGAAAACAATGACTTCCTCCTTGATTAAAGAAAAATCGTAGTATTCAGAGGAACAATCCAAGAAACACTATATCTTAAAGAATAAGAGGTCTCATCACGAGCCGGCTTATCATGATCACAGATATTATAAATTGCTGACTTTACCAATATTGTCCATCAAAACAGGGAAATGACTCAAGATTGTTAAAATCAAAAGACAAGGGGTCTCATCACGAGCCAGCTTGTTCACAAGAGTGTAAATCAAGTGAATGACTGTGTCATAATTTGGCTACCAAACCAAGACATTGTTCTTTAAGAATAAAAAAGAAAATCAAAGAAAAAGTGTCAATGTGGGTTTTTCTTTGAAAGTTGTAGATCACGTTAACCAGGATAAAGGATCATTGTTGGGTAACAGGTAACCCTGTCGAGGCTATGGACGCCTCCTGGCAGCAGAGGCTCTACCTACGACAAACGAGCATATTTTAAAAACTTGCACACAGAGGAAACTTTATCTTATCTTTATAAGACCAAGTAATGGCTGATGTAAATACAAGGACAAGCCTGAGGAAGCAAACAAATTAGAATAAAAAGAGGTTGAAACAAAATGTCATTCATAGGATAAGGCATAATGTACTCCATCTGTCCATAACAAAATTTAGATTTATGAAAATTTTTCTGTTTTGGAAGTTAAGATTTAATAAGAAAAGCAGGGATAACTGGTTCTTCCAAGTGAATCGCCATTGTTGTGGCCACCAACAACCCCCCTCCTTCTTTAGTCTTAGCAATAACATAAAACAAGTGGGGACCCTTAGTAAAAAATTCAAATATTTTTTTGTATTATACTCCTTAAAAGTATATCGCATAGCGAGAAGAGAGTATAACATTTCTTTATGAGCACAATAAAAACTGCGAAAAAGCGACGTGGAATTCATCACATCACATACATTAAGAAGCACCCATAAATGAAGATCTTAAGAAATCTCCGATGGCCGATATACAACGTCGCATGTCGCAACATCGCATAAACAACACAATGATTTAACACAATTTGTGATCTTGCGATAAACGTGATGCTACAATGTTGCGATGCTGATGCTACAATCTGCGATCTGCGATATCACAATCTTGACAAATGAGATAACGCGATAACGTAATGCAAGTTGCAAAAATCACCCATCGCAAATTTTCCTCGGCTCAACATTCAAGAAAAGCTGTCAGTAAACCAAAAAATTGGATGCGCACCTTAAAGAAAATTAATCAATGTACGCCAAAGTGTTAATGAAGGACAGTTTTGTGTTTGTCGAAGAGTCAGTTCATAATGGGTGGCATTATTTTATACATTCATAGAGCTTAGAGCTTTCACGTCAATATTTATTGTCATTACTCTTTTCCTTTGTGTGAACTGTAGGAATGAAGAACAAGAAACATCTAAAGAAAAAGGGAAAGCGTCAACGCTCGGAGAAAGAGAAGAGATGCCCTCATAAACAGATACCGCATGCAACGGAACCGCAGATTCCAGAGCATTTCTGAACAGATGCTGACATCAATAGCTGACTCAACACTCAAGGTCAAAAGCTCACAAAAACAACATGTTTACAAAAAATCTTGAAGCTTATACTCGGTAAAGGAAAAGGTGCTAAAGGCAAAAAACGCACCAGAAAGGCCCGGATCAAAGAGCGGGGGCAGTTTTTGATGCGTTAAGAAAATTGTTCAGAAAGCAAGGTCCCTAACTATCTTAGTCATTCGCAAGTCTGGAAATCAAGATAGCAAAGGCAGAAGCAATTTGAGGGAAATTTTGGTCATTACCAAGTATATACGCAGTAAATTCACCCAGCTAGAGGATGATTCCCAAAAATATCTTCTAGTTTACTAAAAAATGGTGCCAGCGCTTGCCATTTCTGTTTGCTTAACTCAAACAAAAGTGGAAGGTAACCAGCCGACTCTTCCCAAGAAAATGTTGAATGCTTGCAACATTAAGGATCAAAAGTAGAAATAGTTAGGAATTAGATTTGATTTTTTAGAAATAAGTTTACTTAGAAAAAGGGCAGTCATTTAAACCGTATCCTAAAATTATGTAATTAAGTTATTTAGTTAGTAGTATTTAAACCCTTCTCATGCATTTAGAGAAGGGTCCAGAAATTTGTCAAAAACTCGTCCTCAGAACATGCACTTTTGCACCCTCAGAGGAGGTTTTGATGAATGAATGGATCAAGATTTATTGATGTTTGCATTTGATATCTGTTACTGATATTGCACTTCTATACTCTTAGTAGATATTAGAACAAGGAGAGATGAATCATTGTTGCTTGAAGCTTATGAGTAGGACCAATCATAAATGGTACTTTTATCTCTTGACCGTTTCTGCTTATATTCTTAAAGCAATATACAATTTTTAGTTGTTTATATGTTATTACATGAACGTTTGTGTTACCATTTGGCACTTTTGTATGATGGAGCCATTTATTTATGTTTAATGTGTGAATAACTTACTATACGATACGCTGTTCACAACTGTTTTTCCTAACTTTTTATGCAAAGTGGTTCATCTTAATTGATTTCCATTCTTATAATCGCTGAATGATCTTTATTACCAGTTATTATTTGAAATCTCTTTAGATCGCATAATAGAAGAATTACATCCTAGGTTAGCATAGATTAGATGTGCTTTTTTCATTAGATTACAATAGCATAGAGTTAGATTAAAGTAGTTTAGATAGGAACTTTTAGATCAGCAACATCCGATTCTGCACACACACACACCCTTAGATTGGGAAGCTGGTCCCATTATCCCCAGTTGGACCCACTATACCAAACGGATAAGGAGTTGCCAACCAAGGTCTAGACCGGGAGGGTATCCCCCTTGTTGTCGACTCGATTTTCGGGGCTTCAACAGGGTGGAAAAGGTGATATAAAGGTGGGAAATGGTATATGAAGGTATATTAAATCTTTATGAGGCATTTTCCAATCTTATAACCTCTCATAGGCCCATCTTACACAAAATCAAATGCACATGGTGTCCTTCAATGATCCAGAAATGTACTTTCGGTGGCATAGTTTTGAGGCATTGTGTAGTGAGGATAAATAGGTAGAGGATGGTAGGACGAACGTAGGATGAAAATTATAACCTTAAAAATCAACATTATTACCTTCATACCACAAAAATATTATGATTTGTATACTTACAAAGACTAAAATACCCAATTTGTCGCCTAGCCTGTCCTCCAATTTATCTCATTGAATGACCAAGAAAATATAATGGAAATGAGATGGGGTAAATTTTGTTATTAAGTAGGATTATATAAGACTCCAATCCAAGTGGAATCACTCAAAAATACCTTTTTTAAAATGTGCTAAAAAATAACAAAAAATTACTACTCCAAAAGCTAGAAATTCAAGAATCAGTGAGCTAGTTAACCTACCAAGTGCCTAAGCTGATCAAGTGAAAATGCTATTTGGTAATTTTTTTTATTAGCTTGAATTGTTTTATGACTCTATCCAAGTGGGAAACACTTTAAATAGAATTTTCAACACGTGCTAAAATTTAGTAAAAGATAACTACTATTTTGCTTGAAGAGACTTCCAGAAATTTTGGAATTGTGAATTAGTAAACCAATCCAAGTAGCTCAATGATGAATATGAATTTCAAAATTTTTATAAGGATGAATCATTCTTGTGAATCTATAAATAACCTACAAAAAAATCTACTTCAATCATTCAACCATTATAACCTACAACAAAGGAAACATGAATAGTAAATGCAAAAATAAGAAATGCAAGTGCAAAAGACATTCAAAGGAAATAAATAAATTGTACAACAGGGCTTTAAGGGTCCTAGGATGGCCAAAACCAATGATACTCAAAGTCCTATGAAGTACACCAAGCTTTATAAGCTAAAAATGTCAACAAAATTAATTATTAGGGTCAGTCCAAGGACATCTCTGCTAGAAATGATAGTAGAACTGCTAAAGAAAAAAATTTCTCCTCAAGGAGACTAAGAAATACATGCTACTAGAGGAAAATTCGAATTGGTAATTATACAAATTAATGGGGAAGAATCATCCTTGAAATAAGGCAACTTTCCCCTCCAAAATCCCTCAAAAATTGGATCTGGTTCCCAATAGGAGGAATCTTCATTTAATGATAGGGAACACATTCCTAGATTTTCTCAATTAGTGGAGCTCTAGAATATGTCAATAATTTCATGATATATAGTTCATTTATTATCTAATATTGGTCCATCCCGTAGTAGGGATAAAGTCTGTTTATTATCTCATTTATAATTTACTCAATATTCTCTTAGTATTCTACAAAAATATAGAAGGAGAGATTTAATGTAGTCTTTATGTGACTAAGAAAGGTTAGATGGGCCTTAATTTGTGTCTGATTTGGAGTCCCATTAAATATATTTCTTGAGTATTGATTTTTTAGACTTGTTATCATCATTTATTAAATTCTAGAAAGTTACAGACACTTTTGGGTAGTGGTCTAAAGGCTAGCCCTGTAAAAGTTGCATAGAGCTCACAACTGCATGCATAAAACTAGGAATGTTTTGTTACAACCGCATGCATATAGGCTTATGGGTGTGGTTGGAGCCTCATCTCTATATACAAAGTGTGTTATGGATGTGGTTGGTGTGTCAATCTTGTGAAATTGAGTTCCAACGCAGGGATTGGTCACCAGGGGTGGTTGTCAAGTTGCTGAGTGATCTAGTGTCCCTGAGGGGTGGTAGCATATGTTTCGGTCTATAGTCCCCACTTCAATAACTATAATTTGGAGGTCAGGTCATATCATAGTGACACTCATCTCATGTTTACCCTATATATCTTGTAAAAGTGTGTAAATGTGGGATGATGCATTAGAAAGAAAATGGTTTGGTCCATTCGTTTAACAAAATGGTCCATAGAGGACTCACAAAAGTATATAGAATGAACAAAGACGAATGGGATGATAAAATACCAATTATTTAATGGGCATACAAAGCTGCCTATAAACTTTCTTTGGGGCATAGTCCTTTTAAGCTAATATATGGTAAGGAATCTACTATTCCACTTCACTTCTTGAAAAATGTAGCAAGGCTTTCGTTTGTTTTAAAGTTCAACATCAACAAAGCAGAGAAAGAGCACCTCTACCAAATACATAGTTTGGAAGAATACCAAATACATGAAATCCATCATCTACAAGTGAAGAAACAACAACAAAAATCATGGCATGATAAAATTATTAAAAAAAAAAAACCTGAAAATAAGAGACCTTGCTTTACTTGTTAGAAACCAGGGTCACTATTGAGAGGGAGGGGGTGAATCAGTAGCGATAGTAACATTACAAATTTAAAACTTTTTCCATGAACACAATTAATAAAACGTTACATAACATATCATTAGTAGATATAAGCACATAAACCACTATAAACAATAAAAAAGTATCAAATCAAGAAACCATAATGGACACAAAGATATTTGGTGGAAACCATCAAGGGGAGAAAAACCACCATGTTATTGTTTCTCTACTTCTCTTATTTTATTATTTCTTCATCAATTTCATTTACATATTCTACTAGTTGTTACCAGCTAGGATCCACAACCCCTTCTAAACGTTTTTGGTCACCATCAACTAGAAATCCACCACTCCCATAAACCATGTCGGCCACCACTTGGTGAGGGCCACCACCCTCACTAGTTTTATAACCACCATTGGAAGGAAGCCTCTACTCCCTAAGCAAGTTCTCCAACCTCTACTAGAAGGATACACCACCCCTATCTAGTTCAACCACCACTAAATGGAGGCCACTACCTCCTCAATCTCTCTTATGCCACATTTCATAATGTTTAAAACTCGGCCCCAAATGCATATCAACATAAACACATCACTGCAATTCAAAACTCTCCAAACTAGACTCTGATCCCCACATCAACTCAACAAAAAACATACATAAGATCTCCAAAGAATAAATAAACAAAATCATGGCATCAATATTCTCATATAAACCCATGCTATCAATACTCAAAGGAAAACCATGCAAGAATATGATAGAAACATAACTATAATAATCTCTACAACAACCATTCACACATAATAAAGTCTATACTCTGTCAACACACTGAAACATAACACCTAAAACAATCAAACAATTACGCATCAATCTTTTCCCACACATGAAATGCTAAAGGTCTGTATTATGAATCTTTTTCTTGCACTTTGTCTCCTTGCATACCATATTCTACCTCTCTATCATGATTTATGCTTATACTTAATTCTCTTTAATTCTGCAATATTTCTCTGGATCAACCTCTATTGTTATGCTTACAATCTATCTTTTGCTAACTCTGTCACGATCTCTACAATTTGAAGCAATTTATCATCACTGAAACAAGATACCAGTTTGTAATAATATTTACAAAATGAACCAGGTATCCATCTCTCTATCGCTCTTTCTCTTTGGAGGATTTCTATGCTCTCACTAGTAGGAGAATGCATTCCTCCATCAACTCAAATTCTTTCCATCACTTAGATATATATAGATGTGACCTCCCTTTCTAGATCAATCCAAGAAAATTATTAATTTAGACCAAATAAACAACTCTCATTGAAACTTCCTTTAGTTACCATAAGCGAAAACATTTGTTTTCCATATTTTCTATTTATTTTCTTACCCTACAGACAATAACACACCCTATACTTTCAAAAAGAGCATTATACTAAGGGGTAATATAGGTATTATTAAAAAAACCTAAGTTACTAATGCAAGTTTTGTTCAATCGGATCAACTCCAAACTTCCAAAACCCGTTCATGCAGGTCTTCACTCACCTGCTAAGCATGTAGGGCATCTGCAAACTTATGTCAAGTCTCTGATGATCATCATAAAGCCTCCAAAGTTTTTCAATATAATCATCATGTCAATCCTCCATACCTATTCAAACATCTCTGCAAGTAACAAGACATCACTATTCGCCTTCACTTATCAATTTGAAGCTCAACTCTAAGGTAAGGACATGCAACTTTGAGACACTATTTCAAACATTAGATATGCAACAACCCTAGGTCAAACGTTCATCTAATAAAGTTAATAAAGGAAAGAGAAAACCAAGGTCATGGGACACGTACTCCAAACTGAATATCATGAAAAACATCCTAGTGGGTGTTCATTTGTTTTAATATGGCTAAGGGAAATTGGCAAAGGAAATGGAAAAGGTTTTGGAAATGCAAGTAGCATTAATTGGCATTTTATTTATGAAATAAAGGAAATTAGGAGAATAGGAAGGTGAAAGGTCATAGGTTGCATGTGAGGAGGAAATTGAAGGAAAATAATGGAAATTGAAGAAAATTAAGGCCTTATTTTTAAAAAGGATTATGAGATTAGTTCACAACTTTTTTCAGTTAAGTTTTGGAGCTCTCTTTCTATTCTCTCTCTCATACTCTTGCACACTTAGAGAATTCTTGGAACACTCTAGCATTGGAGAAAGGAAGGAAAAAGAAGGATAAGAAAAAAACGGGAAGAAAAGAACAAGCGGGGAAGAGTTGGATCAAGTGTCTACATAAGGATTACTTGCAGGTATCGAGTTGCATGTATGATTTCCTTTCTAGTTTTGGCATACATGGTACATGCATGTGTGCATTTGGTTCTCTTGTTGTCATTGCAATGGGTTTTTCTAGGTGTTAGAGTTGTTTCAGCCTTACATTTCCATTTCCAGATAGCCATGGTGTGATGGGGTTCTTGGTTGAGCTAAATTAGTGGATAGTTTCAAAACTGAGTTGAGTGGTCTTAGGAAATTTACTAAAGGCTTAGGAATCCTTTGACCGGTAATGGCAGGATACACGGTAAACTGTGACATTGGAGACATGAAAAATCCTCATGACTTAGGTGGAGATATCTAGAGGCATCCATGCTTGTTTAGTGCCTAGTGATCCCTTGACCGATATATGGTGAGATTGCAGTAAAGCTTGGTAGTGTATGTTTATTGTTTGGGCCTAGGAATCCCTTGACCCATAATGGTGACATACATGATAAAATCTAGTTGCATAGATGAGGGTTTTAGGCCTATGAATATCTTGATCGGTAATGGATGGATACATGTTAAAGCCTGATAAGCCCTAGTTGGTTTTGTTGTGAGTCCCACATTCATGCTTGGAATATGGCATGGGGATGATTGGCTGAAAGAAAGATTTGGTTCAACCCAATCTATGGCCGGGTGGTACGTGCAAGTACCTGACTTGTTTGGATTTTTCATATGTTAATAAGAGTTATTTTTTGCTTGTATTTCATGAGTAAATGTACTTGCTATTATGTGGCTTTGATGGTTGTTCTATCATTATTATTATTTTGGTTATAAGCATGGTTAATAATAGACCTGAGTTATGGCTCTCATCATGTTTTTTTTAGTAAATGAAATGTTAATGAATGTATGACCTAATAAATGATAATGTAGCTATTGTGAGAGGGAATCAAACCTTGTTGACTAATCTTAGATAAGTATGATGCCCCTATGTTCATATGTGTATTTATGATATGTACATTACCCCTTTATGATGTGTTTGATGAAATTTTTGTCATGGTTAGGATGGGCTAGGTTAAGTCCTTGCTCAAGTTTTTCATTAGATGAATTACCTTCTTGTTATTTATCACTTCTGGGCATTTTATTCTGCTTGGACCCTAGCCCTAAAAAAGTGGCTTAGATCTCATGGACGCTAGCATAAAACTATCTAAAAAAGATTGTAGTCACCGGGAAGTAGGCTTGTGGGAGTGACTGGAGGGTTTTAGTCACATGGATGGCCTTGTCATGGGAGTGATGGGGGCTTAGGTTAGTGAAAAAGTAATTTAACTCAAGGGTTGGGCACCTGGGATGGTTGGTTAGCTCTTGGCACTCCTGTAGCACCTAAGGGAGGTATGTAAAGTTATGTTCGTTCTACTCCACTTCCTTAATATGACCTAGGGAGTTGAATCATCTCATAGTAACTCTTAGTCACATATATACCCTAGTGGACCGGTAAGCTTGGGTAAGTGTGGGAGGAGGGTGTTACAGAGTGGTATCAGAGCATGGTTCACCCCTTGGACTAGATGGGTGGAATGTGTTTGTCATGCATGCATGTAGGTTGCATATATGCTTGATGTGTATGCATAGTGATGGTGATTGTTGTAGTTGTGTTTTCATGTAGAAGTTGGTGAAGTTGTTTCTGGGATGTGTTTTTCATTCATACATTCGATGATATATGCGTTTGTTATGCATGCCAATGTTTATATGTTGTTATGCATGCGTTGTGTCCAACTAATGTTAAAGTTGTGGCATCATGCATGGTAAATGAGATGATGTCTATATACTATTATGATTATGATTATACATGTATTGTGCTAATCTGGATTGGTTTTGTAGGCAAGATATCCTCCCCTAAATTATACAGAGGTATGTTGGTTATGTTTATATTTTGGTTTAGCCGACATGATATACTTGTAGGAAGAAGAGGATCAAAGATTACTAGAAAAATGGTGGATTATAGTTCATGAGATTCTCCCTATAGATCAGATGAGTATCATGGCAATGAGTGCTCCCCTCACATTGAATACACTTTGAGAAGTTTAAAGGCATAAATAAAAAGTATAAAAGTAGACAATGATAGAATAATTCAATCACAAGAGAGACTTGACATGGCATAAGAGAAAGAAGAAGAGTTCAATACAATGATTCTTCAGAGTTTGTTAGACTTGCAGAGATAATGATTGCTTAGGATCAATCATGGATAGGAGGATAAGACTAATGGAACCAATGCTAGCATATCTAATGATGGAAACATGTCAGATAGGGATGATACCATTGGGGATGGCATATTCTTAGACACAACTAATAGGAGAGGTAGAGGACATGGGCTCTATTCTAGTTCTGGTTCAGACAAGTACCATGGTCATCATCACTATCATCCTTATAGGGGGAGTGATAGGGGATATTTTTCTAGATGAGTTCAAGAAAGCCAAGCCACGTATATTTTATGGAGAAATGATGAAGTCACAAGATGCAAAAGCTTGGTTCTTGGGAGGAATAAGTTATTCAAATTTCATTAATATTCATCAAACACGAAATCCAAGATAACTACCTTCAATCTTAAAGGTAAAGCATACATTTTGTCGGAAGATGCGGAGAATGTTAGAGGCATTCGAGAAGGAGAGTTGACTTGGATGGAGTTTGAAAGAATTTTCAGGAAAAATTATTTATCTGAGAGATACAATGATGATAGGGGAAAGGAGTTCTATGAGTTAAACATGGTGTCTATGACCGACGAGGAGTATACTAGACAATTCTTAGAGTTATTGAGGTATGTACCTTATTTGAAGGAGGATAAAGTGAAGATTCAAAGATTCATTAGTGATTTTCTAGTAGTGTTCAAAGACATGATCGAGTTTGATGAGCCTAGATTTTTGGAGGAAGCCATCAAAAAGTTGAAACACTGTTATGAGAAATCAAAGTGTAAGATAAAGTATCAGCAAGGTTAGAAAGGGAAAGACAAAGCTAAGGGAAAGTGGCCACTGAAGAAAAGAAGACCCAAGGATGTAGGTGAGAAAAAGAACATAGTTAATTACAATAATTTTAATGTAGTTCGATAGGGACATGGGTCACAACCTAGAGGGCAACAAAATAAAAGTGAGGGTAAGGGAAATTTACAATGTTGGATATGTGGAAATGAGTATCTCAAGAAGGATTTTCTGTCGTATTAGTGTGGTATAACTCAGATCTACATTGCATAGGAAGCGCAGATAATTGGGGATGTTGGATAGAGCATTCCTCGATTCTATGTTGCATTGGATAATAAGAAGGCAAATCACCTGGAATCTATTATCGAGATGGATGGTAAGCTTTGTGATCAAGTTGTTTCTATTTTAATTGACCCTGGATCTAATTATAGAAATGTTAATCCTGACTTGGTGGATAAGTGTGTTTGAATAATGAAGTGCATGAAGGATTTGGTTAGTGGAGTTGGCTATAGGTACTAAGAAGAGATTCCATCATTGGGTAAGATATTGTGCATTTGAGTTGAATGGTATGCCTACAATGACACATTTGAATGTGCTTCCATTGGGATCATATAATATGTTGTTGGGTATGGATTGGTTGTATCTTCACAAAACCAAAGTAGATTTCTATGACAAAGCTATTGAGTGCTTGGATGAAAATGGAGAATAGAGAATCTTGCAGGGTAAGAAGAAGGAAACATGAGTTAGAATGGTTACAACTATGAAAGTGAAGAGCAGTCACAGGAAAGCATGTGTCTTATTTGAAATGCATATTTCCAGTGATAAAGGTAAGTATGTTGAAGATGCAGAAGTTTTGAAGAGGTACCGATCTTACAACAGTTTCTAGATGTGTTCCCAGTATATATTTTTGAGTTTTCGTCTCACAGTGAACTGGAATTTTCTATTGAGTTGGTACCAGAGGCAACACTAGCATCAAAGGCACCATACTAAATGAGCACTCTAGAGCTAGTGGAAATGAAATTGTAGTTGAAGGAAATGCTTAACAAGGGATACATTAGGCCAAATGTATCTCCTTTGGGTGCAATAATGTTCTTTGAGAAGAAGAAGGATGTTACTCTCAGATTGTGCATCAATTATAGGAAGTTGAACAAGGTAACCATCAAGAACATGTATTCATTGTTGACGATCAATGATCCATTTGACCAGTTGAAAGGAGAATTGGTGTTATTGAAGATTGATTTTAGATTAAGATACCATCAGGTACGCATTAAAGAAGATGACATCTACAAGGCTGCTTTTTGTACTAGGTTTGGACATTATGATTTTGGTGTAGTTCTTTTTGGTCTAACTATTTCTCCAACTACTTTTATGTGCTTGATGGATAGTGTGTAATGTCCTTATTTCGACAAGTTTTTTTATTGTATTCATTGATGACATATTGATATATTCTAAGAATGAGGAAGAGCATGCCAAACACTTAGTAGTAGTATTGATATTTCTATGAAAGAATTAGTTGTATGCCAAGCTTAATAAATGTAGTTTCTTTCAGACAAAGGTACATTACTTGGGTCATGTGGTTTCCAAGGAAGGAATAATAGTGGATCCGAAAAAGATAAGATCTATCATGGAATGGGAAGCTCCTAGGAATGTGGATGAGGTCAAATGATTCATGGGGTTAACAGGTTATTATAAGAGATTCATAAATAACTTCTCACAAATTTCCTATCCTATTACATCCTTGCACCAAAAAGGTAAGAAATTTGAATGGATAAAGAAATGTGCATCAATGTTTGAGCAGTTGAAGTAGTTGTTGGCACATGCTCTAGTTCTCAAGATTACAAATTTGGATAAAGAGTTTGTGGTGTGTACATATTCCTAAAAGAGAGGAATTGATGGATTCTTGGTGTAGGAGGGACATGTGGTATGTTATGAATCAATGAAATTGAATGAGCATGAGCAGAATTATGTGATGGATGACATGGAGTTGGAAGCGATCATCCATGCATTGAAGATGTGGAGACATTATATTCTTGGCAGGAAGTTTATATTGATGAGCGACCATAGTGGATTGAGATACCTATTTTACTAACTGAATATGAATGCCATGCAAGCTATATGGTTGGCCATTATCAGTGAGTTTGACTTCAATATCAAGTACATTAAGGGAAAGGAGCACATGGTTGCAGACGCTCTTAACAAAAGAGTACAAGTAAATCATATAACAACTATGAGTTCATATGGGATGGATTTAGAGGATCATATCTTACAGGAAAGACAATAGGATGACAGGTATAAACAACTTAGGCACAGGTTGTAGTAGCAGGGTAGAGGTGATCAGGATGTGGACTATCATCTCACAATGTATGGTTTGGTCAGATTTAGGGACAACATCTATGTGCTAGACAATAGTGAACTATAGAAGTGTATGCTGCGGGAATTTCATGTTATGTCATATTTAGGTCACCTAGGATACCAAATGACATTAACAATGGTGAAGAAGTTATACTATTGGCTGAATCTAAACAAGGAAATGGTAGAGCTTGTGGATAGATGTTTAGAATGTAAACACGTAAAAGGAGAGTGTAAGTATACAAGTGGTCTACTACAGCCGATTCTGATTCCAAGGTGGAAATGGGAGGTCATTTCCATGGATTTCATTACAAGTTTTCCAAGGAATCTAGACACCATGATTCTATTATGGTTGTGGTTGACAGGTTGAAAAATATAACACATTGCATTTTGGTGAAGTCTACTTATTCAGCTAGTGATGTAGCACAGGTCTTCATCAGGGATATAGTGAGGTTGCATGGTGTTTTGAAGAAGATTGTGTCATACAGGGATGCTAAGTTCACTTCTACATTGTAGAAAGAATTGTTTGCAGGTTTTGGGACAAAGTTTTCCTTCAACAAAAATTATCATCCACAAACATATGGATAGATAAAGAGAGTCAATTGGATTTTGGAGGACATGTTAAGGATGTGTGTCATGCATCAAAAATGAAAGTTGGAAGAGTTCCTTCCACTAATTGATTTTAATTACAATAATAGGCATAAGGAGTCATTGAGGATGAGTCCATTTGAGGCAGTCTATGTGTAGAGTTGTAATACTCTGATCATTTGGAGTGATCCAGTGAACAAGGTGTTGATACGACCAGACGTGTTGGCAGAGATGGAACAATAACTATAGTTATCAAGTAGAATCGAAAGGTAGCATAGGATATCAATAAAATTTATGCATATTAGCACAGGGCATTTAAGGAGTTTCAGGTTGGGGAACATGTGTATTTCTGCATTAAGCCCAAGAAGAGCTCCTTGATTATTGGTTCATGTGCGAAGCTGGCACCTTGATATTGTGGGGCTTTCGAGAACCTTGGGAGGATTACACCAATGATTTACATACTTGCACTATCTCCAACAATGAAATTCCATGATGTTTTCCATGTTTTATTGCTTAAAACATATGTAAAGGATGTTGATCATGTTATTGATTGGTCTGTATTGTAGGTGGGGCCATAAGCAGAATTTCAAGCGAAACCTCAGTGCATATTGCAGTGAAAGATTCTCATGCTCTGGAATCGAGCAATCGAGCAAGTTAAAGTGCAATGGAAGCACTTTGGGCCTAATGAATCTACATGGGAGATGAATGATCACATGTAGGATATACATTGTTCATTATTTATCGGTGAAGGAAAATGAGTTTTGTTATATGTACATATCTATGTATGGTTTCTATTGTAAATACCATAACAAGTTGTGTTATAAAACTCCAATAGGCGGTATTAGTGTCATGTTGTTATGTTTTCATGTTGGTTTTCTTTTGAATATGTTGATCATTGTAAATACTGCATTGAGCTAAATTATAAAGCTCCATGGGTAGTATGTTTCATTTTCAACAAACTTGTTGGTTGTAGGTGTCATATTACATTGAGGACGATGTTCCCCTAAGGGGGAGGGGTTTGTAACAACCTTGGGTCAAAATTTCTTGTAATAAAGTTAATAAAGGAAAAATAAGACAAAGGTCATGGGGAACGTATTCCAAGATAAATGTTGGGAAAAGCATCCTAGTTGGTGTCCATTTGGTTTATTATGGCTAAGGGAAATTAGCAAAGGCAATGGAAAAGGCTTTGGAAAGGAAAGAGCCATTAATTCACATTTTATTTATGAAATAATGAAAATTCGGAGAAAATGAGAAAGTGAAAGGTCACAGGTTGCATGTGAGGAGGAAATTGAAGGAAAATAATGGAAATTGAAGAAAATGGAGGCCTCAATAATAAAAAAGTATTTTGAGGGTCATTTCACATCTTTTGTTAGTTTAAGCTTTTGCTAGTTCAGTTTTGGATCTCTCTCTCATACTCTTGCACACTTAGAGAATTCTTGGAATACTCCAGCATTGGATAAAGGAAGACAAAGGAAGGACAAGAAATCAAAAGGTAAGCAAAGAAAAAGTAGGGAAGAGTTGGATTAAGTGACTACAACAAGATTACTTGTAGGTATTGAGTTGCATGCATGATTTCCTTTCTAGTTTTGGAATGCATGGTACATGCATATTTGGTTCTCTTGTTGTCATCAACATGGGTTTTTCCAAGGGTGACACTAGTTTCAACCTTTCCTTGCCATTTCAAGATAGCTATCGTGTGATGGGGTTATTTTACTTGGTTGAGCTAGATTGCTAGATGGTTTCAAAACTGAGTGGGGTGGTCTCAGGAAAAGTACTAAAGGCCTAAGAATCCCTTGACTAGTAATGGCGAGATACACAATAAAGATGGGTTGTATAGATAGAGGTTTCAAGCCTAGGAGTCCCTTGACTATTAATGGCATGATACATGGTAAATCTTGAGAATACATGGTTGGTTCCTTTGTGAGTCCCACATTCATTCTTGGAATATGGGACATGAGTGATTGACTGAAATAAAGATTTGGTTCAACCTAATCTATGGTCGAGTGGTATGTGGAAGTCCCTTGTTTCATGACTAAATGTACTTGCTATTATTTGGATTTGATGGTTGTTCTATCATTGTTATTATTTTGGTTATATGTTGATCATAAGCATGTTTAATGACAAAATTGAGTTATGGCTCTCATCATGTTTTGTGTAGTAAACTAAATATTAATGAATGTGTGAACTAATAGATAATAATGCAGATATTGTGAGAGGGTATTGGACCTTCTTGAAAAATCTTATATAAGTATGAGGCCCCTATGTTTAGATATGTATTTATGACCTCTACATTACCTATTTATGATGTGTTTGATGAAATGTTTGTCATGGTTAGGATGGGTTAGGTTAATTCCTTGCTCAATTTTTGCATTAGAAGCCCCGTCCTTTTTTTATTCACCACTTCTGAGTGTTTCATGAAGTTCTAGTAAGAGGTCTAAATCCTAGCCCTGAAAATGTGGCATAGATCCTGTGAACCTTGCCACCGAATTGTCTTAAAAAGGCTACATTAACTGGGAATCAGGCTTGTGGGAGTGACTGGAGGGTTTCAGTTGCATGGAGGCCTTATCATGGGAGCGAGTGAGCGTTTAGGTCAGTGAAAAAGCAACTTAACTTGGGTATTGGGTGCATGAGATGGTTGGTTAGCTTCTGGGGGTCGTATAACACCCGAGGGAGGTTTGTAAAGTTCTGTTTGGTTGATTCCACTTTTTTAAGGTGATCTAGTAAGTTGAATCATATCATAGTGACTCTTTGTCACATATTTACCTTGGTGGGATGGTAAGCTTAGGCAACTGTGGGAGGAGGGTGTTACACGAAACTCCACTAAAAGCATCAAAGGCATCAACATAAGGCACTAGCATCTTGACATTAGTCAGGATCAAGAAAGCCTAGGTGGCCAAACATCTGCATGAATCATGAGGGCCTAGTTGGCCAACCACCTCTGCATCAAGCCAATGGTATCTCTATTAGATATCCACTCTGACCACAAACCATCAAGATCATGAGGGCCTCCATAAGTAGGCTGAAATCAGTGCCAACAAATAGACCTGCCATCATGCCAACATTTTTTCCCTTTGGAATTGATGGCAACCTCTTGCAATCACCAAACATCTTCCTCTTTCTCTCTCCCCCTTTGACATTAATGGAAAGGGTAAAAAAATGAAAGTTGGACCAAAACATCTAATAAGAAACCAATCATGCCAACATCATGATGCCTTTTTTACACTAAACATGCTCCTCCTGAAGATGTACTAGGGGTGGAAAAAATCTCATCCAAGCTGCTGTATAAACACTTTTACCACTACCAAGTCCTCCTTTCCATAAGCAAGAGGCTACTCTAAGACTATTGACTCAATGACCAAAGAATGAAATCAAAGTATAGGTATATGCTTTAATTTATAGAGTTAGATCATAAGAAATACACAATTACAACAATTACTCCATTACCCACATATGACTGCAATAACATTAATCCTTCCCTCCTCCATCCATGGTATCACTATGATCACTCTCTTCTTTATGCGTGCCATCACTAATTCCACTAAACCAGCACACCAAATGGTAAGAAATAATGTTACAAGGCTTCATAATGAGAGTACAATGCTATAATAATCCATACAACAACCCATACATGGCTGAAATATGATAACTCTCATGACTCATTGCATATTCACCAATAGTGGCAACAACCATGAAAACATCTGCAAACCAAGAATAATATACACAACCCTTACAAATCCAACACCTTAGTCCCTAACATCAGTGACAAATGTCAACACTAACAGTCATCATAAGGCTCTATAGATCAACTATAGTAGCAACTCTCCATCAACACATTTAAATGACCAGTAATGTACCATTAGCCATTGTCCTACAATTGACACATAGGATGGGTCAGAAAAGCAACAACATGACCTCCAACTATAAAGGGAAAGCAACACAACATAACATCATTGACAATAGATGAAAACAAATTTACCAACAATAACCATACAACCATAATTTTGTAGACAAGCCTCTAGGCAACTTCATCTTTTGTGACCATCAACATTAGTGAATAATTTTACAATACAAACTCCAGCCATGATCACTTGATATAATATATGCACCCACAAGCTCAAAACTCATCATCGACATCAAGAATAGATCCCGTCTTTGAAAGCATGCAAGTAGGAAGCAAAAACACAACACTACACATCATCATTAGCAAGTACATGTAGCATAATTCAAATTAAGGTCCTCATGGGCAAGATTCGAACCTAGATAGTTGAAGGCTTGGACCTTGACTCAGATTTACATGACATGACGCAATACATGAAAACTACAAAACAACTCATACTCATGATAATACAATGAAAATATTGTGACAATACATGACTCAATAGGATACATGGAAGACACACATATGTATATGGAATCTTGACAACATTTCAGCCATAACATAAAAACTAACACCAATACAATTTTAAGGGATATTTAGAAATCCTCCTCAGACAATACACTATTTCGACCGACAACTCTCTAACACACATACATACTCAATAAACCTTCTTTCATGAAAATGACTATCTAATTAGTTACAATGAATGTGAGTTTCAATGTGAGTAACACCATTTGTACATTTCCATTCAAGGCATCATCAATATCTCCATGGAAGACACAATATCTTGTATTAAATCAGTGTTAGATAAGAAAATCATGAAAAGCATGTCAAACTCCCCCTAAGCATGGACCATCTCTTCGTGATCTAAGAGAATGTTCTTCAATATCTTGAAAATCACTCCTTTTGAGAGAATTATATTCAACAACTTTTATTTATTGCACAAACTCTTAATATCATACATGTCTAGGAAATTGATCTTCTTACAATGATGACAATATAAAAATGAAACACACCTTTTCAAATATTGTAGAACCCCCCCGACTCATTTTCTCTTATTCTATGCCTCGTAATGATCTTGTGGACTTGGAATAATTAGATGTGTGATGCTAAAGCTTCTTCTTTTCACTGCATGCACCTACCAAGTTTGGCTTCTCTTAAAAACATCTTCTATTGGGCATAGGAGAAAGATCTACTCCCCCTGAGTAGAATATATTTCTACAAAGAAAAGTTTTCTTCCTTTAAGTACTTTGGAGGGCTAAACACATATTTCATTAAATTTGGGAGTAGTAAGTGGATCTAGAATTTAGAACTTTAACTAGATAAAGTTTTTTCAAAATGAGGAATTAGAAATTCACTTAGTTCACTAATTTTAATGTATATATTCACCATTTTTTGCGTAAAAAATATCATGATAAAATTTATAAACCAAATTTATATAAATTTGCAAAAGAAAATCTTTCACATCTTAATCCTGGATTCCTTACATTATCTATTTTAATATTTTTTTATGGTTTGTACATAAGTTTTTAAGGTTATTTAATGAAAATAATGATGTTTATTTTACTATTATTAAGCCATTTAATTATAATCTGATATAGTAAATATCATGTATTGTTAAGTTATGATTATTACTAAGACAATGTTGGCACAATTTAAAAGTCTATCACCTTTGCAACACTATTAACTTGGTTGAAGATTAAAAAACTCTCATAGATCATCTAGTTTATGCTCATATTGGATTTAAATTTCAAAATATTTGTGACAATACCAACCTTCTTGATCTTTTAACTAAACAAAATTATGATGCTCTTGAAACACTTATTTTAATTCCTTTTTAGCATAACAATAAAATTCGAAATAATTTTGAGTAATATCTTTTTGCCTTCTTATATACCATATTTGGTCTTAGTGGATGATAGTCATCATCATCATCATCCTTACCATTTTAGAGTTGAGGATAAAATATTTTTTTAGGATCAAATAAAATGTTGAATGCGAGTAGTAGCATAATTTATTTATTATTTATTATTTATTATTTGTACTTTTATGTTAAAAACTAAGTTGATTGAGTCTTACTTAGATGAATAATTAGATTATATGCAAAATTATTAAGTATAGTCTATTTAAATGACAAATGATCATATTAACTGTGTCCAGTGCCATCATAGATCCATCTTAGTCGGAAGTAGGGAGACAATTAATTCATGTGCAACATTTTAGAGTGCCAAAATACAATGGATTATTTTTCGTTGTTGAAACTGTATTTTTTGGAATGATAGATGAGGTATATATAGACCAATAAAATTTGTTAACCACATATAATTTATATTTTATATATAGTATAGTATATATATATCATTACATATATATATTATACATATATATAATTAATATTATATATTATATATATATATATACATATTAATATATTGAATTATGTAAAATATATATGTATGTATATATATATATAATATATTATATATATATATATGTTATGTATTATAGTATGTATGTATATATTATATGTATGTAATATTACATGTATGTATAATATTAATATATATATACATTATTATATTATATAATATATTATACATGTATATTTTAATACATTATATATATACCACACACAACACACATCATATATATATATTATATATATGAAGTGACATAACATAAATTAGTTTAAAATGTTCCAAATAGTTTATTAATCTATAGGTGAAATATTTTTTGAAAATATAGGGTTAACATCTAATTCCACCACATTCTTTACTAATTACTTTTCAGACATTTTTTTTTATTTCTTTTAGAATGTAATATTTATTTTAAAGGGGCATAGACGGATAGACAAACATACACACCCCATCATATTGGGTTGTATAATGAGCCTCTTGACTCAATTACTAATCGTTTTAATGATCAAAATCAATCATGAATTAGAATAGTAACAAAGTAGTACAATTTGATTATTTTCAAATTCAAGAGGAAAGAGAGAAAATTGAATAAAATATTTATTAAAAATGTTTAGTTTTTATTCATGTAGTGTTTGAGGATATTATATTGAAAAGAACATATTAACATTAATCTAAAACTAAGATTCCTTAAATTAATTCTATTATCATTAATAGTTATATTTATATTTATGTATTAAATTTGACTCATGAATAATAGATTCTGTTAAAAAAGTCTTACCTATAAAGTTATTTAACAATATATTAATATTGTTTTTCTTACTATTATTGACCATTTTAAATTGACATTAACTACTTTTCCTATGTTGATTACACATTTATTATACGAGTACAATGTTGGCACCACTTCAAAATCTATAAGAGGAAATATTTTATAATTCTAGTTGTGTTGTTCAATGATCAAAATATTTTTTTTATAAATTAGAGTGCAAAAAAATAGCAAATTTGATTTATAACAATTATAACAAGGGATATTAAGGAAAACTCACTTTAAACATTATTACAAGTGTCTAGCATTTATTTATTAAGTGTTTAAATGAATTATATTAAATAGAATACTAATTAGGTAGTCCACTATTGTTTTAATGGACCAAGTTTAGAATATGTTTTTAAGTGCATTATGAATGGATTATGCATATTTGAAATGGTGACAAGTCATGTTGTTCAAATAAAGCTTTGAAAACTTAAATATTTTATGGCGTTGTCATGTAATTTGTATCAACACATGATTACATTTAAATATTAAATAATAGAAAACTCCTCCAAAAATAATATGAAGAGAATATTTGATATACAACAAATATTAAAAAGTGTGTCTAAATGTATATTAATAGATCCTTAAAAAAAATACATTCAAGAATCATATAAACCTAATCTTAAGATATTCACTCAAGTAGATCAAGAATGGTTTCTACACCATATTTATTTATATTGGTCTTCTTGCAATGTTTTTTCATTGGCATCCATGCCCACATTATGGTATTTGGTACCCAATATTGCTCTAAAAAATTTCCATTATATTTCCCTGACGTAATCTTCCACCAGCCAACCTCTACATGAATATTCTTACTTTCATTATCTATAAAGATATCTTAGAAGGATTTTTCCATCCAAATCATCTCTCTTGCATCCTCATTTCTTGATCTAACTAGAAACATCTTTCCTTTCTCAACATCAATCATAAGAATGAATGTTGGCTTTGGCTTGTTGCTTTTGGGTCCAACATATATTGGTTCATCTATCGCATTATCAAAATCTCCATCCATAATACTTGATATTATTTTGAGTGAATTATGATCAACATCAACAATGTGCCTTGTCTTGGGCCAGAAATACTCAGGAGATGAACCACTTACATTTATTATTTTATGATCATTATAGATTCCATCTAATTTATCAAGAACTCTTTCCCAACACACTACTTTATTTTTCCATTCCTTTGCAACAATTGGTGAATCCTCATTCTTAATGGTGTCTTTCTACAATTTTATGTATGATGTTATCCCTTCCCTTAGTTCTTTTAAAGAGACCTCATTCTATTTGGAAGCTAAGAAAGATGGCTTCCCTTTTGGAATTATAGTTTGACCTTCATCATCTCTATTCCATAACTCAATTGGTTCTGACCACTTAATATCTATAATTGATTCTTTGTACCTTAGTACTAGAACATCATTCAATATAATAAATTTAAAGTATTGGACATTAAGATGTCCCACTAGTGCATTTTTTCCCTCCTTGATGTATCCATTAAGGAAACTTTTGAAGTCATAGACCTTGCTAATAAGTGTAGATGGAAATACTCAATTTTCTTCAATTATGCAATATGTATCCATCATTTTAGATAAAGAATAAATATCTTTACTTTTTAGGTTGGAAGACATTCTTCTGTAGTTCCATATATGTCTTCACAAGTGTGCCCCACATGCAAGAACCCAATCGCAAAAGTGATGAAGACGCTAGGTGTAGTTAAAAGTGATAGGAACATGAAAAGGTATTTATTTTTGTTATCACTTGCTGCATCGTCCAACTGTAATAAAAAATATGGAGGAAGAGGTTTAAAATCAACATTTTTACTTTTTGATCTTCTATTAGATATAAAATCATCCTTTTACACTTGACATTTTGAGTAAATAGAGGTGTCAAGTAATGCATTTGTAAGTGGGTTTCTTAAAATTCCACTTTCATAAAGTAGATCACCATACATATCCATTTATGGGTCCTCAAGATCCCTTAAGCACTTTGCAAGGGATGTAATAGTAGATTTTGATCCCATATGTACAAATGGTAGGGAGAAATTACCAAAACCTCCTGTTTTATGCTCATGTGTTAGCATACTTGTCAATGACAAACGTAAATTTGTTCCTACCATAGATTTTGATTTGACACATAGCCTTGGGATTGAAGTCTTTGTTTTTTCCATTTTATCATGCATAATTCTCAAATTCAACTTTGGAAACCCCTCTGACATAATTCTATGGGCATAGTAGCAATATCTTCCACACATAACAATCTTGTAATGTTTGTTCAGGCTACCTCTTGCCTTTTTTTCCAACTATTTTGTAGTTGCTGACTTCATTTGTGCTTTCAATGCAATACATTCACTGCATTTACTTAAGTTAGTTTTCTTTGAAAATTCCATATCTCGAAACTTAGTATTCTAGATCTTGCTCATTGTTGACTATGATATTGATGGGTAATTGAGCTTTTGAAGAGCCTCATTGATCTCTTTTAATAAAGAATTTTGTGTATAAGTCAAAGGAAGCAATCTTAAAGGAACATATGTTCCATCTTCTTCAACTTGATGTGTTTGGTTTGGTGAAAAATCTAATTTATCCATTATGATTTTCTGTAATATTTTTATGGTTGCCACTGTGTGAGCTCATGCTTTGCATGTTTTGGTGTTACCATGAATAGATTTGATATGTCCATGTTGGAAAAATTCTGGTAGTTATAGAATGTTTTTTGAGGAATCTTATGTATCTTATATCATTCTTTCTTACAAATAATATTCCCATTTAATCTCATGTCCTTTACATTTGTAGCAATAGGTGGTAGGCCATGGCCCTTTGACATGAATGTGTTTGACATGAGTGAATTCAAGGAAAATTCCCTAATACCATTTTTATTTATTTTTCTCATATCCCTTCTAGCACCTGCAATGGCCTTCCTATCCACATGTTCAAGACAATATTTTCTACAACATACATCTGCTACCAAAAGTCGAATTTCTTTCTCTTCACCGATTTTTGTTTGACATTTTGCAATTTTTTTTGTAGGAATAACTCATTTAATCCTTTTTTATGACCTTTTTACATGAATATCAATTGAGTTTCTATATTTATCATTACAAATATACCCATTCCATTTGTTTAAGGGATTTGTTTCCTCTGTAACATCCCATATCACCATTTCCTTGGCTCCTTGAACTTTTCCTTGACCCTTAATATCACAGCTTTTTTGTCCACCAACATATTTGTTGGCCATATAACCAAACAATGTATAGCCTTATGCCCAATTCTACATATCACACAATTTCCATTTATCTCTTCTAAAAAAACGCCAAATTTCATTCCGCCTGGTGTTTCACCCTCAACAATGTCATAATTGCGGACATTAACTAGCATTACTTTGTCAATGCACATGCTTGTTCCCATGCATTCGTTTGTAAGAGAAACATTTGTAAATATGCATCTAACCCTATCTTGGGGAATTGTCACGCAGAATGAGTCGATCTTGCGAACAAGACAGACCTTCCTAGAATCTAATGAAGACCTAATGACAAACAAACCAACCAGACACTATCTTTCTCTAAATGTGCTTTATAAATAATGGCAAACAAATGT
>APFE030306612.1:0-10642 GCA_000404065.3 Pinus taeda
TATTAATTATATTATTTATTATAATATTATTCCTAATAATTCTTTCTAATATTCTTTTTAATTTTATATCAAAATTGATTTAACATGAATTAATTCTAAGGAGATTAATGAAAAACCTAGGGAAGGAATTCTAACAAGATTCAAAACCTAGGGAGAAAAATACCAAAAGGAAATTTTACCTAGGGCTAGAAATCAACACCTAGATCAAAAGACAAAAGACATAAGAAAGGAGAGGGATAACTTACCTGCATGAGGACATTACCTATTACCAGGGGGCGTTCTTGCGCTTTTTATTTCCTTGATCAAGGGCAGCCAGCTCCCGCTAATCTCCACGCCATTATCTCTGTTCAGATTATGAGGATGCTTGATGATCTCAAGGGCTTCTCTGATCTTTCGTCTCTGATATTGCTCTTCCCTTGCAATAATTGATGCGTTTTCTAGACAAATATGGTGTTTCGTCTTTAAGGAGTTCTCTGCGAGGGCTGAAGTACACGATCTTTCGTTCTTAATATCTGCGCCATGTTCTTTGAGTCTTGTCTGGAGGGATCGACCTGTTTCACCAATGTAGCACTTTCCACAGGAACATTCTATTTTATAAACTCCTTTAAGCTGTTGTTTGTCTATATCATCTTTAACAGACCTCAAATTTTGTCTGATAGTACCAGGGGCAGAGAAATGAGTGATAATGTTTTTCTTTTTTAGGACTTTGGCGATTTTGTCTGTTACCCCATGGATATATGGAAGAAAAACGGTACCACATTTTGGCTGATCTTGAGCCTTAGGCTCAGGGGACATCAACTTCCTCTCAGCTTTCTTTATGGCTTTATTAATTTCTTGATTCTTGTAGCCTATACTTTTAAAAGTTTGGATTAGGTGATTCTTCTCTTCATCTAGGTGCTCTGAGTCGGAAATTCGAAGGGCCCTGATGGCCAGCGTGTTGAGGACACCAGTCTTTTGTGCAGGGTGATGATGTGAATCGGCATGGAGGTAACTCTCGGTGTGGGTTGATTTCCTGAAGACCTTGTGGCCTAGAGAGCCATCTTCTTTTCTGAGGATTAGGACGTCTAAGAACGGAATGCTCTTGTTATCCTTGAGTTCCATTGTAAACTTTATATCTGGAGAGATCGAATTTAAGTGAGTGAAAAACTTATTGAGCTCCGCTTTACCATGAGTCCATTTTATATTGGTGTCATCTACAAAACGCTTCCACCAGCCTGGCTTCAAAGGATAAGAACTTAGAGCCTTCTTTTCAAAGTGTTCCATGTAAAGGTTGGCTACAATTGGTGAAAGGGGCGACCCCATTGCCACACCGGATGTTTGTTCATAAAATACTCCTTGGAAGGTGAACACAGTCGACCTTAGGCAGACCTCAGCGAGCTTTGCAGTCCCCGGATCAGCAACATCTCTTATAACCTGAATGGCTTCATCAAGAGGGATCTTAGTGAATAAGGAAACCACGTCAAAGCTTACAAGTATATCATCATGCTCCAATTTTTCGTCCTTAATCAGGTTCACAAAGTCTTGGGAGTCCTTGATGAAGGAATCAGTGTTTCCAACGAGGGGTTTGAGAATTTTTGCAACATATTTCGCAAGCTCATAGGTAGGGGAACCAATAGTATTAACTATTGGTCTAAGGGGGACCCCTTCCTTATGGATTTTGAGTAGTCCATAGATTCTGGGAACAGTTTCACAGGAGGGGGTCAGCTTCTTCTTTAACTTTTCGTCAAGGTTTGAATTAGAGATAATCTTTTTTACATCCTTTACGATCTTGGGGATGGGATTGCTGTTTAGCTTCTTATAACTCCCATAGCTTAGGTGATCATTCATCTTACAGATATAATCTTCTTTGTCCAGAATGACCGTAGCTCCTCCTTTGTCAGCTTTAAGAATCACGACCCTGTCATTGTTTCGCAAGGAATTGAAGGCTTTTTGTTCTTCTTTGGTGAGGTTGCTTTTGGGGATTTTGGTTTTCCTCATGATTAGAGAGCAATCTTGTCTCAATGATTCTTTGTCCTCCAGCGTAAGGTTGCTGATTCCTTCTTCTATGTTGCAAATCATCTTTTCAAGGGGAAGGTTTTTAGGTGTCACTGCAAACCCCAAGCCTTTGTTTAGAATATTAGTGACAACAGGATCTAATTCCAAAGAGGACAGGTTGACAACTTTTCTTCTTGATTTATCATTTTGTTTTCTATTGTCCATCTTGGCTCCATTATTATGATTTCTGACCAGAGTGCTTTCAATAAAACCCTTCTCCCATCTGCTTCTTAACCCATTGCTATTAATAATATTACCTGCATTGCAACCTTGATTGTTGACCACACAGTTGTTGATGTTTATTAGGGTATTTGCGCTGACTGAGTGGCCACCATCTGAAGAGAATCCATTTTCTGAGAAAACAGCTGCGTTGTTGTCCCCATTTTCTGCGTTATTGTCACCATTTTCTGCGCTAGGGATCCCTACTGCTGAGTTGACACTGTCAATTGTTTCGATTTCTGATTCACTGCCCTTACTTGTTGAGATAGAGTCCCCATCTGAACCCAACGATGATGAGCCTGCTGCGAGGTTTTCCTTTTCTGTTCGGATATTGTTATAATTTTCTGCTCTTGATGCGCTGCTGTCACTCCTTGCTGCGCTGCTGACCTTGACTGCTGCGTGAGCGTTAAATGAACCCAACACTGCCCTTGCTGCGTGGTTGTCCATTCCTTCTGCGTTACTCTTGTAATTTGCTGCGTGGTTGTCCCTTCCTTCTGCGATACTCTTGTAATTTGTTGCCCTTGATGTGATGCTGTCACTAATTGCTGCGCTGCTGACTGCTGTGAGGACGTTTAATGAACCCACCACTGCCCTTGCTGCGTGGTTGTCCATTTCTGATGCGGCATGGTTATCCGGTTCTGCTGTGCTATTTTTTCCATAGATGAATCTGCTGACAGGATTTTTGTTATAATTAAAACCTGCAGCGTAGTCAATTACTTCTGCGAGGGGACTGGAATTTGAGAGCTTGACTGCTGCGTTAGTCCCTCCTTGCTGCGTTAGGAAGCCTGACTGTTGCGTTGGTCCCTCGCTGCTGTCCCTCTTTGCTGCGTTAGTGAGCTTGACCGCTGCGCTGGTGTGCTTGACTTCTGCGTTAGTGTGCTTGACTGCCCCACATGGTGTGAAAACATTTAATGAACCAATTGTTGATGAGCCTGCTGCGTGGATGTCCCAATCTGCTGAGCCTGCTGCGAGGATGTCCCAATCTGCTGCGTTATTTCTGATAAATCTGTGGACAGGATTTCTATTGAACTTCAAACCTACATCGCACTCAATCACTCCTGCGAGGGGGCTGGATCTGGATGGGCCCGGGGATGAGAATTCTTGAGATTTATTTAAAAGTCTGGCCAATTTCTTTTGCTGCCTTACTCTAGCAATCCTGTTTTCATTATCAGCTTTGAGAGCGGTTCTTGCATCGATAATCGCCCAGAGATTCTTATTGATGCTGTTAGCAACCTTTAGGTGGGCGGAAAGAGCCAACCGGCCTAGTTTTTCCAGAGCCAATCTAACCCTTTTTATCTCAGAACGAACCAGAGATAAGCTAAGCTGAAGAAACGCTTTATTATTATGTTTGTTATGAAGATTATGCTTAACCTGAGCGAATGGGGGAATTATCTGGTTATCTCGACAGTTTTTGAGGAATTGTAAATCTGCTGCTCTTCTTGCTATCCTCACTCTCGATTTTTCGAGTAAAAGGATATCACTCCAGGTATCCCCTCCGTACTGGGATAAGATTATGGATTTCAGATTTCTGTGGCTTGAATCTTTTGAGTAATTGACCGGAGAATCCACAGTTGTATCATTTTTGAACCGACGTTTCGAATCCCAAGTGGGATCCATCTTCAGGATGAGAGAATGATGATGACAGAAGAGCAGCGGAGAGGAAATAAATACATAAAGGATGGAAATTTATTGTAAAACCACACAGGTCGGCTAAGTTAATAATTATTTGATTTTATTAATATGATTTAATTTTTAATTTTTATATAATGCTTTTAGATTTCTATTTTGAATTGAAAATATTAATCTTAATAAGAAAATTAATTTCAAAATAATTATACTAATTTATTCTTAAAGATGAATAAAATGATTTTATTAATATTATTATATTAATTCAATAATGATAGCTATTTAAGACAATTAATTATGTATAATTAAATTGATTATTTTATTATTGTATAAATTATTATTTTAAAAATGTTCTTTTTTTATTAATATGGTTGATTAATTTTAATTATATTTAATTATATTTACTCATATTATTATATTATTGATTAATTATAACATTAAACATATTATCTAAATTCTTATATTATTCTATAATAAGAGAATTAATTTAATTTAAATTAATACCTAGGGAGAAACCTAGAGAAAAGATAAAACTAAGG
The DNA here is from genome assembly GCA_000404065.3 of Pinus taeda. NCBI lineage: Eukaryota > Viridiplantae > Streptophyta > Pinopsida > Pinales > Pinaceae > Pinus > Pinus taeda. Next base: position 4,419 of record APFE030306612.1, read on the forward strand.
GAGATAATAATATAATATTATTATTGATATTTTATTAATAATATAAAATTATATATATTAAATTGATGATTATTTATAATAAATTACTTAGTAATAATAATAATTAATTATATTAGAATATATTATTATTAATATACTGTTATGATATTAATAATAATATTGATAATAATATAAATTTAAAGATAATTATTAATTTTATTTTAGTTATTTACCTTATATTAATTAATTGTAATTACTTTTATTTATAAAATAATTCATAATATTTTTAATTACATTAGTTATTAAATATTTAATTAGCTATGACTAAATATTTTTTTTAATTATTTTTTATATTAATTATATTATTTATTATAATATTATTCCTAATAATTCTTTTTAATTTTATTTTTAATTTTATATCAAAATTGATTTAACATGAATTAATTCTAAGGAGATTAATGAAAAACCTAGGGAAGGAATTCTAACAAGATTCAAAACCTAGGGAGAAAAATACCAAAAGGAAATTTTACCTAGGGCTAGAAATCAACACCTAGATCAAAAGACAAAAGACATAAGAAAGGAGAGGGATAACTTACCTGCATGAGGACATTACCTATTACCAGGGGGTGTTCTTGCGCTTTTTATTTCCTTGATCAAGGGCAGCCAGCTCCCGCTAATCTCCACGCCATTATCTCTGTTCAGATTATGAGGATGCTTGATGATCTCAAGGGCTTCTCTGATCTTTCGTCTCTGATATTGCTCTTCCCTTGCAATAATTGATGCGTTTTCTAGACAAATATGGTGTTTCGTCTTTAAGGAGTGCTCTGCGAGGGCTGAAGTACGCGATCTTTCGTTCTTAATATCTGCGCCATGTTCTTTGAGTCTTGTCTGGAGGGATCGACCTGTTTCACCAATGTAGCACTTTCCACAGGAACATTCTATTTTATAAACTCCTTTAAGCTATTGTTTGTCTATATCATCTTTAACAAACCTCAAATTTTGTCTGATAGTACCAGGGGCAGAGAAATGAGTGATAATGTTTTTCTTTTTTAGGACTTTGGCGATTTTGTCTATTACCCCATGGATATATGGAAGAAAAACGGTACCACATTTTGGCTGATCTTGAGCCTTAGGCTCAGGGGACATCAACTTCCTCTCAGCTTTCTTTATGGCTTTATTAATTTCTTGATTCTTGTAGCCTATACTTTTAAAAGTTTGGATTAGGTGATTCTTCTCTTCATCTAGGTGCTCTGAGTCGGAAATTCGAAGGGCCCTGATGGCCAGCGTGTTGAGGACACCAGTCTTTTGTGCAGGGTGATGATGTGAATCGGCATGGAGGTAACTCTCGGTGTGGGTTGATTTCCTGAAGACCTTGTGGCCTAGAGAGCCATCTTCTTTTCTGAGGATTAGGACGTCTAAGAACGGAATGCTCTTGTTATCCTCGAGTTCCATTGTAAACTTTATATCTGGAGAGATCGAATTTAAGTGAGTGAAAAACTTATTGAGCTCCGCTTTACCATGAGTCCATTTTATATTGGTGTCATCTACAAAACGCTTCCACCAGCCTGGCTTCAAAGGATAAGAACTTAGAGCCTTCTTTTCAAAGTGTTCCATGTAAAGGTTGGCTACAATTGGTGAAAGGGGCGACCCCATTGCCACACCGGATGTTTGTTCATAAAATACTCCTTGGAAGGTGAACACAGTCGACCTTAGGCAGACCTCAGCGAGCTTTGCAGTCCCCGGATCAGCAACATCTCTTATAACCTGAATGGCTTCATCAAGAGGGATCTTAGTGAATAAGGAAACCACGTCGAAGCTTACAAGTATATCATCATGCTCCAATTTTTCGTCCTTAATCAGGTTCACAAAGTCTTGGGAGTCCTTGATGAAGGAATCAGTGTTTCCAACGAGGGGTTTGAGAATTTTTGCAACATATTTCGCAAGCTCATAGGTAGGGGAACCAATAGTATTAACTATTGGTCTAAGGGGGACCCCTTCCTTATGGATTTTGGGTAGTCCATAGATTCTGGGAACAGTTTCACAGGAGGGGGTCAGCTTCTTCTTTAACTTTTCGTCAAGGTTTGAATTAGAGATAATCTTTTTTACATCCTTTACGATCTTGGGGATGGGATTGCCGTTTAGCTTCTTATAACTCCCGCAGCTTAGGTGATCATTCATCTTACAGATATAATCTTCTTTGTCCAGAATGACCGTAGCTCCTCCTTTGTCAGCTTTAAGAACCACGACCCTGTCATTGTTTCGCAAGGAATTGAAGGCTTTTTGTTCTTCTTTGGTGAGGTTGCTTTTGGGGATTTTGGTTTTCCTCATGATTAGAGAGCAATCTTGTCTCAATGATTCTTTGTCCTCCACCGTAAGGTTGCTGATTCCTTCTTCTATGTTGCAAATCATCTTTTCAAGGGGAAGGTTTTTAGGTGTCACTGCAAACCCCAAGCCTTTGTTTAGAATATTAGTGACAACAGGATCCAATTCCAAAGAGGACAGGTTGACAACTTTTCTTTTTGATTTATCATTTTGTTTTCTATTGTCCATCTTGGCTCCATTATTATGAACTCTGACCAGAGTGCTTTCAATAAAACCCTTCTCCCATCTGCTTCTTAACCCATTGCTATTAATGATCTCAAGGGTTAAGAAGCAGACGGGAGAAGGGTTTTATTAATAGCAATGGGTTAAGAAGCAGATGGGTTAAGAAGCAGATGGGAGAAGGGTTTTATTGAAAGCACTCTGGTCAAAAATCATAATAATGGAGCCAAGATGGACAATAGAAAACAAAATGATAAATCAAAAAGAAAAGTTGTCAACCTGTCCTCTTTGGAATTGGATCCTGTTGTCACTAATATTCTAAACAAAGGCTTGGGGTTTGTAGTGACACCTAAAAACCTTCCCTTGAAAAGATGATTTGCAACATAGAAGAAGGAATCAGCAACCTTACGGTGGAGGACAAAGAATCATTGAGACAAGATTGCTCTCTAATCATGAGGAAAACCAAAATCCCCAAAAGCAACCTCACCAAAGAAGAACAAAAAGCCTTCAATTCCTTGCGAAACAATGACAGGGTCGTGGTTCTTAAAGCTGACAAAGGAGGAGCTACGGTCATTCTGGACAAAGAAGATTATATCTGTAAGATGAATGATCACCTAAGCTGCGGGAGTTATAAGAAGCTAAACAGCAATCCCATCCCCAAGATCGTAAAGGATGTAAAAAAGATTATCTCTAATTCAAACCTTAACGAAAAGTTAAAGAAGAAGCTGACCCCCTCCTGTGAAACTGTTCCCAGAATCTATGGACTACCCAAAATCCATAAGGAAGGGGTCCCCCTTAGACCAATAGTTAATACTATTGGTTCCCCTACCTATGAGCTTGCGAAATATGTTGCAAAAATTCTCAAACCCCTCGTTGGAAACATTGATTCCTTCATCAAGGACTCCCAAGACTTTGTGAACCTGATTAAGGACGAAAAATTGGAGCATGATGATATACTTGTAAGCTTCGACGTGGTTTCCTTATTCACTAAGATCCCTCTTGATGAAGCCATTTAGGTTATAAGAGATGTTGCTGATCTGGGGACTGCAAAGCTAGCTGAGGTCTGCCTAAGGCCGACTGTGTTCACCTTCCAAGGAGTATTTTATGAACAAACATCCGGTGTGGCAATGGGGTCGCCCCTTTCACCAATTGTGGCCAACCTTTACATGGAACACTTTGAAAAGAAGGCTCTAAGTTCTTATCCTTTGAAGCCAGGCTGGTGGAAGCGTTTTGTAGATGACACCAATATAAAATGGACTCATGGTAAAGCGGAGCTCAATAAGTTTTTCATTCACTTAAATTCGATCTCTCCAGATATAAAGTTTACAATGGAACTCGAGGATAACAAGAGAATTCCGTTCTTAGACGTCCTAATCCTCAAAAAAGAAGATGGCTCTCTAGGCCACAAGGTCTTCAGGAAATTAACCCACACCGAGAGTTACCTCCATGCCGATTCACATCATCACCCTGCACAAAAGACTGGTGTCCTCAACACGCTGGCCATCAGGGCCCTTCGAATTTCCGACTCAGAGCACCTAGAGGAAGAGAAGAATCACCTAATCCTAACTTTTAAAAGTATAGGCTACAAGGATCAAGAAATTAATAAGGCCATAAAGAAAGCTGAGAGGAAGTTGATGTCCCCTGAGCCTAAGGCTCAAGATCAGCCAAAATGTGGTACCGTTTTTCTTCCGTATATCCATGGGGTAACAGACAAAATCGCCAAAGTCCTAAAAAAGAAAAACATTATCACTCATTTCTCTGCCCCTGGTACTATCAGACAAAATTTGAGGTCTGTTAAAGATGATATAGACAAACAACAGCTTAAAGGAGTTTATAAAATAGAATGTTCATGTGGAAAGTGCTACATTGGTGAAACAGGTCGATCCCTCCAGACAAGACTCAAAGAACATGGCGCAGATATTAAGAACGAAAGATCGCGTACTTCAGCCCTCGCAGAGCACTCCTTAAAGACGAAACACCATATTTGTCTAGAAAACGCATCAATTATTGCAAGGGAAGAGCAATATCAGAGACGAAAGATCAGAGAAGCCCTTGAGATCATCAAGCATCCTCATAATCTGAACAGAGATAATGGCGTGGAGATTAGCGGGAGCTGGCTGCCCTTGATCAAGGAAATAAAAAGCGCAAGAACGCCCCCTGGTAATAGGTAATGTCGTCATGCAGGTAAGTTATCCCTCTCCTTTCTTATGTCTTTTGTCTTTTGTTCTAGGTGTTGGCTTTGTGTTAATTTCTAGCCCTAGGTAAATTTTCCTTTTGGTATTTTTCTCCCTAGGTTTTGAATCTTGTTAGAATTCCTTCCCTAGGTTTATCATTAACCTCCTTAGAATTAATTCATGTTAAATCAATTTTGATATAAAATTAAAAATAAAATTAAAAAGAATTATTAGGAATATATTATAATAAATAATATAAATTAATATAAATAAATAATTAAAATATTTTAGTCATAGCTAATTATATATTAATAATAATTTAATTAAAATATTATGGAATTATTTTATAAATTAAAATAATTACAATTTAATTAATATAAGTAAATAACTAATAATAATAATTAATATTATCTTTATAATTATATTATTATCAATATTATTATTAATAATTATTAACTAATATATTTAATAATAATATTTCTAATATATTAATTATTATTATTATTATTAATTTAATTAAAATATCATCATTTTAATATTAAATAATTTATTATTAATTAATATTATTATTAATAAATATCAATAATAATATTATAATTTATTATCTTCCCCTAGGTTTTTTATCCTTTTCTCTTTAGGTTTCTTCCCTAGTTTGAAGTTTATTAAATTAATTCTCTTATTTTTTATAATTAATATTAAGAATTTAGATAATATGGTAGTTTTTATAATTTAATAATAATATGAATAAATATGATTAAATATAATAATATTAATTAAAATTAATCAATATATTAATAAAAAGAATATTTTTAAAATTAATATAATTTATACAATAATGAAATAATCAATTTAAATAATAACATTAATTAATAGTATTAATATAGCTATCATTATTGAATTAATATAATAATATTAATAAAATCATTTTATTCATCTTTAAGAATAAATTAGTATAATTATTTTGAAATTAATTTTCTTATTAAGATTAATATTTTCAATTCAAAATAAAAATCTAAAAGCATTATATAAAAATTAAAAATTAAAACATATTAATAAAAAATTTCAAAAATTAAAAATTAAATCATATTAATAAAAAATTTCAAAACAAATAATTATTAACTTAGCCGACCTGTGTGGTTTTCCAATAAATTTCCATCCTTTATCTATTTATTTCCTCTCCGCTGCTCTTCTGTCATCATCATTCTCTCATCCTGAAGATGGATCCCACTTGGGATTCGAAACATCGGTTCAAAAATGACAAAACTGTGGATTCTCCGGTAAATTATTCAAAAAATTACACATTTCTTGAACGTCTTATTTTAACTTCTATATATAACTATAAAATTAAGTAATAAGCATTTATACCCCTCAAAATAATTATAAATATTTATTTTCTATTTATTGGAAAACATCTCACCAATACTCTAAGTATCATAGATTTCACAATAAACAAAATTCCATAGCAATTAATTTTATTCATCTCAATATTTTAAATTTCTATATTGTGATTTCTCACTGTATTTATCAATT
>APFE030306613.1:0-22819 GCA_000404065.3 Pinus taeda
TTAGATTTTTAGTTCTTAAGCTTGTAGCTTTTTGGTAGCTCTTTAGCTTGGAGTTTGTAGTTCTTCCTTGATGGCTTTGAAAAGCTTTGGAGAGCTTTGTTGTACTTTGTAATTTTGAAGAATTTGAATAAAGCTTTGATGTTCTCAACATGGAAGGAGATGTGAAATAGATGTCATGGATCACATTAGAATGTAAGGTAGAGTAGATTTTGTTTTGAAGTTTCGCTTTGATTTCATTCAAGTATGCCATTTTATTGCTTTCAAGTTTGATAGTCTAGATTTTCCATTCATGCAATTTTAATTCATGCAAGTGTGTTCAATCGGTTGATTGTAGATTTATCTAACTGTGTAATATATGCTTGACAAAATATTCCAAGAAAGTAGTCTTCCTATTTTCCGATTGGTGAATTGGAGCATTAGAGCACACATCAGATTAGTTTTTCTTTACATGTTCTTGCTTTTTGCTTAGCAGGATACTCATGACATAAGTTCATGTCTCATTGAGTCTTTTTAGTTCTTTAAGAACGAAATTGGAAATATGTGAAGTTATGAATATGAATTGATTTGTTTTTCTTTCTTTCTGCTTATTGTAGTCTTTCGTTCTCTCATGATTATATGATGATGTTTTTATAGCCAACATTGGCAGAATGTTATGATTATGAATGAGATGACTTTCTTTCCATCAACATAGCATCAAATAGTTTAGTGTCATTCTCTCATCCCATATAATGATGTTTTTAGAGCCAACATTGGTGGAATGTTATGATTATAAATGAGATTATTGACTTGCCTTTCATTAGTTTAAGAGTAGTTTCAAGTTTTACTTTTTCCTTTAGTTTAAATTGCAGCAACTTTATTTTTCTTGCTTTTTTTCTTAGATATTTTGCTGGCTTAGATTAATCTAACTGTTCAAAGTTTTGATTTGTTTCATTTTCTCTTTTCTTTAGAAATTGGATTCTAACATAAGAAACAAAACCCCCAAAAACAACATAAACTATAAAACAATGAAGTAAGAAAAAATGTTAACTAAGCACATATGGTGCACCACACTTCATCAGTTTACGATACCCAGATTGATAATTTATGTAGAGAAATTTAGGACACTAAATTGACTAAACAATTTGGCATCGTTTCCAGGGAAGTGTAATTAGGAGACCTTATTTCTTACATCTAAAAAAAAGTAATAATTTCTTGAAGTATACTCTCCTTCTGCGCTTTGTGTGATCTGGAGGATCAGAAAAAAGAATTATTATGTAACAAAAAAAGAAAAATATCCAACGACTTTGATAGGTTAAACTGTCCAAGATTGACTGTTATAGTTTGTAGTGACCCTCAAAACACTGTGTCCTATATTAATAAGATTCTGCAAATTAGGTGCGAAATGCAGCCTGATTCCACAGCTAACTGTGAATCTCGCAACTAATTTCAAGGTTTAGCAGGTTGTAGGCATCCAATGAAGAAACCAACCATATGGGCATCTTTGAAATCATCCCAACATGGATCCTATCCTAGTCACCTAGCCCAGATTGATTAAAAAAAATTAGCTTAAGACCTCAGTTAAAGTCTTGTTTTTAGCATATTTTACTTGAAGTCTTTGCTGCCTCAAATTGAAAATCATTAATAATTCTTATAAAATTTCACAATTTCAGAGAAAAAAAATCAATGACTATCCCCAATTCCAATTTCCATTGTGGCCTTAATAAGAAATATTCATTCCTATTTGAGCTTTGGCCTTGAAAGAAACCTACAAAATCATAAAAAAAAATATAAAAATAAACCTGCAATGTAAACAATTCTCCCATTTTTATTGCAACTTGAAATATCCTCTGTTCTTTGGATTTAACCTCAAATTTGAAAGTTGTGGGATTATTCTGAGCTGTGCAGAGAAAAAGGAATCAAATAGTAGATCATCACCTTCACAGATTTTGTCAGACATGCATAAAAATCAGCAACTGAAACCAACAACTGTAGATGAATCAAGGTTCAGCTAACCCCTTCTCCTGCTTAGCTTCAAAATGAAGATCTCACTGTGTCTAGCACTTGAAAAACCATAATGAAAAACCATGATAGACTAGTTTTCTTCTCTACGTGACCTATAAAAAAATAGGTGAAAGAAATTCCTAATTCGCATGATATAATAAGAGTCTGACCGCTAGCAAATAACTGGAATAGGTAACAGATAACTAGGTCAATAGCCAGGTCGAAGTAGTTTATTGTGTTGAGAAGAAAGGATTGTGTCCCATGGGGTTCATCCATGGATATTTACTTGTTGTTGTTGTTTAAGTAGATATTGCAAACCTGAAGAAAACGCAATTGCCACAACAATTTAGGAAAAACGCAAAATAGGAAAAAAATGTTAAACTTGAACTGCACGAACCAGCCAAATGGAGATGAATTTTGGAAGAATAAATCATGGGTTTTTTGGCTATAGGGTCAGTTAGATAACCCAGGAATCGTTTTAAGGAATTTGAAGCGGTTTGGGAGATTTTCGCAGTTCTTTGAAACCCATTTTTGTAGGCTTCGAGAGGAAAAAACAGAATTTGAATTAATGAACTAATAGTTTGATTTAATTTTGTTCTCTCGGGAAGGAATTCCAATTTGGGAACCTAGTATGTACTAACATTCAATATTATTTACACATCTTTAATAACTAACAGTCTCATGCAACCTCCTTGATTGTACTTCAGTTTCACGGCCGACAGCAAAGACGTATCCAAATATCATACGACTCTCTTTTAACTCCATTACGTGAACCGAGCTTTGCACAGATAAGTCGAGGACTGGATTCTTGTGAATGGTAAGCTGATTGAATACGACTCTCTCTCACTGAATTTTTCGTTTTCTACTCCCGCAACATTTTTATGAACTTGTTGAAGCAAATCGGGTCTACAACAAGGGGGATACCCACCTGGTTCAGACCTTGGTTGGCAAATCCTTTTCCATTTGGTATGGTGGGTCCGACTGGGGATAATGGGACCAGTTCCCCAATTGTGTGTGTGTGTAAGATTGATTGATGTTCGTGGCTTTAAAAGATTCTAAATGAGATAATCTACTTCTAATTCTAATCTAATTTGTATCTAAAAAAACAACGAAATGTAATATCTATACTAACCCGGGGTAAGATTTTTCTGTTATGCGATCTAAAATGATTTCAAATAACAATTGGTAATAAAGATCATTCAACTGTTATAAGAAAATAATTCAATATAGATGAACTACTTCGCATAAAAAGTTAGAGGAAACAGTTGTGAGAAGCGTATCGCATAGTAAGTTGTTCACATATCAAACATAAATAAATAGCTATCACCGTACAAAAGTGCCAAATGATAACTCAGGAATTCAAGCATTAACATGTAAACAACTAAGCTTAAATATCACTCTAACGCAGGAGATAGAAACAGTTAAGAAATAGAAGTACCATTTATAACTAGTTCTACTCATGAGCTTCAAGCGATAACAATTTATCTCTTCTCAATCCGACATCAACTAAGAGTACAGAAGTGCAACATCAGTAGAAGATATTAGATGCAAAAATCAATAAACCTTGTTCCATTCATTCACCAAAACCTCCTCGGAGGGTGCAAAAGTGCATGTTCTGAGGACAAGTTTTTGATAAATTTCTCGACTCTTCTCTAAATGCATGAGAAGGGTTTAAATACTACTAACTATGTCTAAAAATAACTTATTTACAAAAAATTAGGATACGGTTTAAATGACCGTCTTGTTTCTAGGCAAAATAAAATAAAATAATTTCTAAAATTAAATCTAAAGCTAACTATTTATGTATTTTTTCCTTTATATCACAAGCATTCAGCCTTTGCTTGAGCGAAATTGGTTGGCCGACCTCAGCCTTTAGTTGCCCTGTGAAAACAGAAACTGTTAGAGTTGGCACCATCTTTCCGGCAGAATTTATGTTGTTTTTGACAGTCATCCTCTTCGAGAGATTTTTCCTAGTGATGCACGCTAAGCGCTAATCGCGCATCGGAAACTGCCTCTATTTTTTTGTCTGGTTTCCTTGATGCATTTTCTGCCTCTTGCGTGCTTTCTTTTGGCGGACTGAGTTTCACTATTATTCGGCGCAGAATTGAACAAGCTAAATCTGCAACTGCTTTTCTGTTGCATGCGGTGAATGTGTATAAGGGCGCCATTTCTTTATCTTCAGATACCAGAGCCTCCCCTATTCTTCTTCGTAATTTCTTGTACACTGCTTTGTATAATCTTTTGCCCTTCGTTCCTGCAGTTACAAGTGAGGTGAGAGTAATGATAATACATAATGAGGGGAATGCTTTGACTGCCGAAGACATGTAAAAATATACCACCTTACGTGAACTGAATCTTCAATAAACTCAAAACTATATTTCATTAATGAGTATTAAAGCACATAACCAGTCTCATTTAACACTATTTCTTGAACAATGAACCAGACATATTTGCGACGGGATGATTTTGCGATTTGCTTTGTGATATCGCAGATTTGTTACGGCGCATATCGTAAGATCACATGATTTTTATTTTGTCTTATCGTAAGGTTGTTTTGCCGCATTATCGCAATTTTGCAGTGTCGCACGATCGCAATATCACAATATCGCATGATTGTAAGATGTGCGTATTTTGTGTTCAGCAATTTCTTTGCGAGGTGCGATTTTGCGATATGCGCTATCGCATATTAGCGTTTTCTGCAGTTTTTTATCATAAGTATGCTTTTAATATTTGCGATGCGATATATGTTTTATCTTTATGCAATTTCTCATCACATTCTCGTGGTTTTAAATTTTAGCTCGTAAGGAGGCATGATGTTGTCCTTTTTGCGATGCGATATCCTTTAAGGAGTGATTTTACCTTCCTTCATCACAAAACTTAAGTTTTTAGATTTCGCAAGGGTCTTTTCTTAAGTTTATGATAATAAGTTTTATTGAAAAGGAAATACAATCACTAATTGGTTTTTTTGAAATTGTTTGACTGAGCGTCCCCTTTTATTTAGTATTAGTAATAACACTAAACAAAAAAAAGGGGGGTTGTTGGTGGCCACAACAATTGGCGATTCACTTCGAAGAACCAGTTATCTTTGTCGTTCTTTTGAATTTTCTAAACTTCCAAAACAGAAAATTTTCCAGAAAATTAAACTTTATTATAGAAAGATAAAATACATTATGCTTTAACCTGTCAATGGTATTTTGTTTCAACTATTTTCAACTTTTATTAGTTGTTTCCTCAAGCTAGTCCTTGTATTTACATCAGTCATTACTTGGTTGTAAAGATAAAACAAAGGCTTCTCTATAAAACAGTTTTAAGTATACTCATTTGTCGTAGGTAGAGCCTCTACTGCCAGCAGGCGTTCATAGCCTCGACAGGGTTACCTATTACCTAGCAATGATCCTGAATCCTACGTAAAGGAACCTACAATTCTCAAAGAAGAATTCACATCAACACTTATTGCATTTGAATTTCTTTTATTCTTAAAGAAAAATGTGTCGGGTTGATGGCCAATTTATGACACAGTCATTCACTTGACTTATAACTTGTTGAACAAGCTGGCTCGTGATGAGAACCCTTGCCTTTTGATTGGAACAATCTTAAGTCATTGCCCTGTTGTGGTATGCAGTTTTGGCAAAGTCAGCTAGTTATAATATCTGTGATTATGATAAGCTAGCTCGTGATGAGACCTCTTACTCTTTAATATGAAGTGTATCCTTGAATTGTTCCTCTGAAATTTGTGATTTCCTTAGTAGGGAGGCAGTCATTGTTTCCTTAATATAGCTCTGGACGACAATAGTAGAGTTTTTGGAAGGAGCTGTTCTACAAAGAACCTTTATTTTGTTATTGATACCTTTCATTGCACTAATATAAAACAATTTCCCATTAAAGGTTGTTTTCATCAAATTTTATGAAGTTGAAACTAGTATCATATCTAGGCTAGAGTCTTTAACTGTATCTTCCAATAATAAAAATCAATTTTCCAAAAGATTTGTTATTTATACAAGCGAAAACTCAAAATCTGAAAGAGAATTGGTATCTTTTTGGTAAATTCCTAATGTAACCATTCAAAACTGGTTTTATTAAAAATAAATAAAAACTAAAAAACTAGTTTACAAAACAGAAGAATAATCTTCTAAGGAAAATATTTCTTAAGAATTTGACCATTAACAGGTAAGGAATCTCTCTTCCCTATTAAATCCTGCAACAGAAAAGTGGATGGACCTATGACTTCTACAATCTGAAAAGGACCAAGCCACATTTGTTGAAATTTTGAATGTTTTCCTTTTTGTTCATGAGCCTTGTCCCATTTTAAAACTAGATCTCCCACCTGAAAATATTTTCTGGTCATTATATTTGAATCAAAAGAGGATTTTACTAATGCTTGATGATGAGCGTGAGTTCTTTTGGCCTACTCTCTTTGTTCTTTTAACTTGATTATTTCCATTTGTCTTAGTTGTAAGGAGGAAGTTGGTACTTCATCAATATATTGAACTAAAGACAAAGAGGGAATTGCTAAATGGGTTGGGAGAACTACTTCTTTTCCATAAACTAGATTGAATGGAGAAGTGCCAATTGAAGTTTTTTGTGTTATTCGATATGCCCATAAAGCATATATTAAAGATTTATGTCAATTTTTATGATTTTGGTCAACTGTTTGTTTGATGATCCTAATTAGGTTTTTATTGGTAGATTCAGCTAACCCGTTCCCTTGTGGATAATAGTTGGCAGAATATTTAAGTTTAAAACCTCTTTTAAGTGCAAATTCAGTCGTTGCATTTCCAAAAAAGTATGATGCATTATCAAACATTAAAGCGGAAGGCAATCCAAACCTGGTGATTATGAATTGATCTATAAATTCAATGATATGTTCAATAGTAGCTGTCTTGAGTGGAACTTCTTCTACCCATTTAGTAAAGTAATCTGTTGCTGTAAGGATGTATCTATGCTGCTTAGAAGAGTGAGGAATGATCTCACCTATTATGTCCAATCCCCACTGATCGAAAGGTCGCTCAATGTTGACTGGCTGTAGTGGCAAAGATGGTTTCTTCTGTCTTCCAGCGGCTGTTTGGTAGACTTGACATTTCCTTACGTAATTGTGCGAGTCTTTGAATAATGTGGGCCAGTAATAGCCTACGCATAAGATTTTATGTACAGTAGCATCTCTAGCATAGTGTCTGCTGGCTGGACCGTCGTGGAGTTCTTGCAAAACATTTTTCGCTTCAGATTCTTCAAGACATCTAAGTAGAATAGAATCATAATTTTTCCTAAAAAGAACATCATTCAAGAGTTGATATTGTTTGGCTTTCAATCTTAGAGCTCTTTTCTTGGTATGATCGAGGTATGAAGGGGCATACCTATTCTTCAGATAATAAATGATATCAGCATATAATGACTCATTATCGTTTAGGATTACGTCGTACACTTGTATCTCTACATATGGAATTTCAGATATCAACGATGCTCCGGCCAGCATTTTGCAAAAGCCTTGACCTTTTACAATACTTGCTGGTTTGATTTCTACATCATATTCCTGTAAGGCAGTAATGCAATTGGCTCTTTTCTCACCCACCTCTTTTTGTACTAAAAGATTTCTTACTGCTAAAAACGGTACAATGATTTTTGTAGGAGTTTTGAGTTGGAAGGGTCTGAAATATTTGATTGCTTTGAAAACAACATAAGCCTTCTTCTCCACATTTGAATAATTTAATTCTTCCCCCTGTGAATTTGAACTGAAAAAAACAATTGGGGCTTCTGCCTTATCCTCATTCGCTTGGGTAAGAATCGCTGCATATGATTTGTCAGAGGCAAATGTATATAAAATAAAAGGCTCTGAAAAATTTGGAGTTGCTAAAGATGGAGCATTCACAATTGCTCGTTTGATTAGGTTGAATGCCTCATATTTGTCTTGGTCCCACTTGAAGTTTGAGTTCTTTTTTATCATTTTTTGTAAAGGAGATACAATTCTTGAAAAGTCTGGAACAAATCTCTTTACAAAGTTGATCTGACCAAGGAAAGATTGCATGGATTTTTTGTTGTGAGGTAGGGAAATTTTGGAAATATGTTTGATTCTGTTAGGGTCAACGTGAATTCCAGTTTTTGACACTATGAATCCTAGAAGTTTTCCTTCACTTAATGCAAAAAAGGACTTTTTAGGGTTGAGTGAATTTCCATACCTGAGACAACGTTGGAAGATTTGTTTCAAATCTCTGAGATGGTTACTTCGTTTTTTGGAATAGACATTTATATCATCCAAATAAATTACCACAAACTTATTAACTAAACCTTTGAATGCAATGTCCATGGCTCTCTGAAAAGTGGCACCCGCATTAATTAGGCCAAAAGGCATTTTTTGATATGCGTAGGTGCCCCATTAGGTTCTGAATGTGGTTTTTAATTGGTCATCAGGGTGTACCAACACTTGATTGTATCCTGAGAGTCCATCCAAAAAGGATATTAATTCTGACCCAACAACTGCCTGCAAGATTTGTTCCATAGGAGGCAAAGGAAAATTATCCTTTTGGCAGGCTTTATTAAGGTTTCGAAAGTCAATACAGATTCTAATATCTCCGTTTTTCTTTCTAATAGGACCATGTTGGAGACCCATTTGGAATGTTGAATGGGGAAAATTATTTTGGCTTTCAATAACTTGTTGAGTTCAGATTTAATCTGATTTTCTAAATTGGGATGGATTTTTCTCAATTTCTGTTGGACTGGTTTTGCATTTTCCATCATTGGAATAGTATGTTGGATGATAGAAGTGTCGTATGTTTTAAGTTCATGATAGTTCCAAGGAAAAACATTTCTGTATTGTCTCAAAAGACGGATATATGCAAATTTTTCTTCCGGAGTTAGCCAAGGCCTAGATTGACGTTTTGTGGTCTGGCATCAGTTCCCAGATTTACTAATTCATAGTTCAAAGTTGAACTTTGGAGTTTTGAATTAGTAGATCTTTTAAACCGATCTTTCAAACCATAAAGGTCTTCTAATTTGACTACCGACTTAGGTATAGCGTTGTTAGTGCTATCCTGTTGTAATTGTCGATCATGTTGGTCTTTGTTGATTATTTGATTGGCATAGGATCCTTCAGATGTGATAAAACTCACGATGTCAGGATCATCATTAAAAATTCTCCAATTTGTGATGTTGTCAGGAATAGAAGGTCGAAAGATTAATTCTATTGAAAATCTATCAGGGCTAAAATCTTCTGAATGGATAAGTTTGGAAACTACATTAGCTAGGAGGTCTACACTTGCATTCTGGATTCTGGGAATTGATGAGATATTAAATGCTATAAAGTGTTCATTCAGGTCTTGAACTAGAGATTGATAATGTTTTTAATGACCTAATAAACAATGTATAGTATTACGTACCTGTCTAACTACAATTTCCGAATCTCCGAAAACTTGAAGGTATTTGACATTTAATCCAATTGCTTTGTACAACCCTTGGACCAAAGCCTCATATTAAACGGTATTGTTGGTGCAATCAAATTCAAGCCTGTAAGTTAACATAGTTTTATCTCCTTCTGGACTAACTAGCACGCATCCTGCTCCTGCTCCTTCGTTAGATTTAGAACCATCAAAAAATAATTTCCAAAACAAAGATTTATTTACAGGATAATCTAAAAAATTGATACATCTAGAACTATCTGTTTGGGAAAAGTTTTTGACTTGAGACAAAACAAAATGTTCTAAATAAGGTGACGTATGAGCATTGAAATTCCCTAGGAAAGAATCTACTGAGTAATTACCAATAATGCTGTTGTTATATGCTACTAGCTCATTCTCTCCCTCTAGCTCCGTTACTATGTATTTCTGATGTCTTTCTCGTTCAACTTTTATTTGATTGGGTTTACCATTATAAGGGAGCCAGAGGGAAATAACTGTCGAGGCTCTCTTACAAGAACTAGCTGCTGATTTATCAAAAGTAGACACCCAAGACGATGTACAACATGTAGATGTCCCACAAGAACCAGCTACTGATTCAACAGGTGTTACACAAGAATGAGCTGCCGAGGAACAAAAGATACATGACCTAGAGGTAGTTGTTACACAAGAACCAACTACTAGTCCAGCGGGTGCTACACAAGAACCACCTGCTAATGACCATGATCAGAAAATAGACCAAGACATAGCTGCTACTGACTTAGCAGTTGACACACAAGAACCACCTGCTGAGGATGCAAATGATGAAGTTGCCACCAAACAATGATGCTGTCATCCACCAGTTCTAGAGACTGCAACTGCTACAGAAGGCCCTGTCACTTTAGCCTCCCTTCAACAAGAAAATGAGTTTTTGAAATCTGAGATTGAGGTTTATAAGCAATTCAAATTTTAATTCAAGGACAAATTAAAATTGGAATATTCTTGATTCTATTTTTATCATTTCTTGTTTCTATTTTCAACAGGGACCACTATATCCTCTTGTTCTTCTTCTGTTCTATTCCTACACCCTCATAAGACATCAATCCACCAGAAAAATGCATTCCATCCCTCAGAAGATTGAATTATTGCCACTAGAGTATCATTCCTTCTCGCTCGCTGTGTTTTTGGCATCCTTGTTGTGCTTTTGAAAAGGGAGAAAAATCATTCATTGAAGAGGTTTTCTGCATCAATTTATAGAGCCAGAACATCATCAACAATTAAGTGAACTTTTTTCACTCCTCCTTCATCCTTCCTTACATCAGTTTGCTCAGCAAGAGCCAGTGAATCACCCTCTCCTAGGGTTTTGCTGTGCTTTTTATCCTAGTCATTTTACTTCATTGTTGTGGTAGAACCCTACTTTTTACCTCCCTCACTTATACTCCATATACCTCCCCTAACCTTTTCCCATGCTCACTCCCCACGTTTCCCTCATTTTCCCACAAACCCTAGCCTATTTCTATACTTTTGAAACTTTCCTAGGCTAGGGTTGTGTTTTTCACTTTCCTACCCCTTCCCCTCACTCATTCCTAGGAATTCCATTTCCATAAACTGCCTAACACCTATCCCTACTTCCCAAAATTTCCCCAAGAATTTAGAAAGCCCCTAACCCCTCATAGTCGCTAGTAGGTAAGCCTATGGGAGTGGCTAGAGGCTTATAGTCAGTTGCATTCCTTGGAAAGGGAGTGAATGAGGCTCTAGGTCAGTCACGATGAGCAATTACGGTACACATTTCCTAACTGAAACAATTAGCACACTAACAGAAGAGTTTCAGTTGTATCATCAGAAAAGTACACCATATCACCCCCAAGCCAATGGGATAGTAGAAGAATCTAACAAAATACTGGAGACTGTGATGACCAAAGTCTACAATATGCAGTGGAGTAATTGGGGCCTATGCATACCTGTAGTACTATGGGCTTATAGGACAACGTGCAAGAAATTGACGGGATAGACACGTTTCCAGTTGGTTTATGGAGTGGAAGTTGACATGCCAATGGAGTATATTATGCCTAGTTTGCGCATAGAAGCGCTCACAGGTATGATGGACCGCGCAAATCATCCATTCACACCATGAAAAATGTAAGGTAGTACCTAGAGGATCATTATTATTATCGATGATTTCTCTTGCATTTGTTAACATCTTACATCATCGGCTGGTAATCAGATGGTATATTCTCATGTTTGAATTCAAATCACATATTCACATGGTTAGACTCGTACTTGACACAATGCAAATATCCGGATTCTAGTTGGTTTTGCACTTCACTTAGATTCTTACTCTATGCTCGAACCATTCGTATTCCTCTATCCATTATTCCTTCGCTTTACAACTTAGATCCTTGCTCTATTTATACAATACCATGGTTCACGGATCATGGGTAGGCCGACATGACATTACATTACATTATACAACTTAGGGCAGACAACCCTATGACTCAACCTATACTTCGCGCTCCATGCCCGCACTTCATGAAGTTTTACAATACATTTGACCAAAACTTGGGCTTTGAGCCCTGAAACATGTTGTGGGGGGCTCTGATGCCAAACAGGCCCCCAACACAAACATCGTGACTCACCCTCAAGTCACTCTATCAGCACGGTGATCTTGGTGTAAAGCAATGGAGGATGTTCTTTCTTTTGCTTCTTTCCTTCTTCTTCCATCTCTTCAGTTTGTGAGCTTATCCCCTCTTTCTTTTGTTGTGGTTGTCCTTATTAAGCTTAGGACAATTCATTTTGTAGTGTCCATATTCTTGGCATCCAAAACATTGGAGTTTGGAAGTGCCTTTGTTGTTTGTTCTTCATGGACCAAACTTGCCAAATTTACCCTTTCTTTTAGCCATGGTAGAAAATGATTGCTCCTTTGACACCACATATTCTTTTTCCTTAATTCAGTCATTTTTTTCACATGTTGTTGGGAAGTATACTGACCAATAGCATCACATAAAAAGATTTTGCTTTGATAATATTGGGGCATGCCATGGAGTTGTGCTAGTAAAACCAAAGGTGCATATCTGTCTGCCATGGTTGAGATTCTGGCTTGACTAGGGGGTAAAGTGTTGGTACTTGAGGAAGGGATTGAAATAGATGGAGATGAACTAGTTGAGGATGAGGATTTTGGTTGGGTGGGAAGTTGATGAATGACTGGTTTAGGGGAATGGACTCTGGTGGATACAATTGGTGAGGTGGTTGTGAATGAAGGTGTAATTACAGTATTTGAGGAAAGTTAAATGATCTCATGGAGATTTGTGTTGGGTTGTGTTATATTCTTTCCACAACTAGCCCACGTAGTTAACCAGGGGGTTAGAGGGGGGGCAGAGCCCCCCCTTCGTTGTGTTGATTGCATAACGGGGGGGTTCACAGAGGGTTGAGGGGTTAGGAACCTTTCTTGGGGTCCACAACAGTGCCAAGATTTTATTTATATATTTATTTTATATATTTTTTCGACCCTATATTAGGTTGGGTAGACCTACCTATGGTTTTGTGGATGATTTTTGCACATGGTTTTGGAAGTGGTGGTTTTCGGTCCATGGTTTTGGACGCAATAGTTTTTCAACAACCCAACTTCATTATATTAACAAACTGTAATACAACTACCTAGGGCTCCCATACCAGGGATCATGGCCCTCATACAATCACTAATCCAAGAAATACAAGCTAGGGTTCAGTGTCAGTCCTTCAACTAATGTACCCTGAACAAGACAACACTTGACCTACTTGTTGATGTAGCACTCCATAACCCTTTCAATCCTCCTCCTCCTCTTCCTACTCCACCATGTCCACCACCTCCTCCTTCCCCACCTCCTCCTCCTCCTCCTCCACATCCACATCAACATTCTCCACCTCCACGATCCCCTCCACAACCTCAACCTCCTTCTCCTCCTCCAACGCCACCTCCACCTCCTCCTCCTCCATTGCTTCCTCCTCATCCTCCTCCAGCACCTCCTCTTCCTCCACCTCCACCTCCTCCACCTCGTCTACCTCCTCCGCCTCCTATTCCTCCTCCACTTCCACCATCACCTATTCCACCTCCAACATCACCTCCTCCACCTCCACCTCCACCTCCTCCTCCTCCATCTCCACCTCCACCTCAACCACCTCTTCCTCTTCATCCTACTCCCCCACCTCCACCACTTCCTCCTCCACCTCCACCTCCTCCTCCTCATCCTCATCCTACTCCCCCACATCCACTACCTCCTCCTCTTCCGCCTCTTCCCCCCTGTCCTCCTCCTCCTCCTCCTCCCCTTTCTCCCAACCCCTCCGTGACCTTCCCATACTGCTCACCCGACTCCCCCAAACTGCCTTGCCCATCCCCCCCCTCCTTCTCCTTCTCCTCCTCCACCTCCTCTTCGTCCCTCCTCAAAATCATCCCTGTCCATTCCGCCCTTCACTCAACCCCCTCTACCACCTCCGAATCTACCTCCTCCTCCTCCCCCTCTTCTCCCCCTTTCCACCACCCTGGAACCCCCACCTCCTCCCGCTCCTTCAAAACCTTCTCTTTTAACTATAGTTAACCATTGGATGAGCCTTTACCTCGGTATATCTCTCAACCCTAGGTCTCTTATAGTATTTCTATCAAGGGGATTTTCATGGAAAGTTATCCTAGCTTCTCGAAAATCTCACTCTTTGGTTGAATCTTTCGATTGAATGAACCATATTTGTCTCATTTGAACCCTAGTATAGACATATTAACCCGATCGACAAAGGAGGGGCAGATCAAATAACCCCACCATCCTCAACATCACCTCCAACCAACGATAGGGAGCATAGCCCGGCTGATAACCCTACTCGCCCATAGGTTATCCCGCCACCCACCGGCCGGGATGGTGCCTTGAAACTGGGAAACTGACAATCAATACAATACCATACAAGGGGAGCTTAATAGTGCAGTTCACTAGAAAGCCTCGTAGGATAGGAACCGTACCTACCATAAGCTGACTCATCAGGCACAGACACAGAAACAGAATCATCACTCCAAGCCCACAACACGCGAAATCCGGAAGTCGGAAGCCCCACCACGAGCCCTCACGACCCTGCTCACTAAACGTGTGAAACCCTGCACGAAAAGCAAGCACGACAAACCGCACAAATCGCAAAGTATGAAAAACCGCCAATAGGAGAGTAGTTCCATGAGCAAATACAATTCATTTCTAAAGCCATTTATAAGGCCTATAAAGGGTGGATCAGAGGATGAAAAGCGCCTTCTTATATAGGTCACATCTTTGCATAATCTATCCAATCCCTTCATCTTGAGCCTTGAGACAGAAGCCTGGAACCTTGAACCATAAGCCTTAAACCTTGAGCCTTGAGACTTCAGCCTAATGAAGAAGCTCCTCAATCCTTCAGCCTTTAGCTAACCGACCCATCAAGAGGAAAGGAAGGTGGTGGGCATGGGTGATTAGCCGACCTAGGGGGGTGAGCTCTTCTTCGTTTCCCTTATATTACTTTTACGAAGGAGAAAACTTCCCTTCCGCTTTCTGTTCGTGGTCCCTTTCACTCCGATGTACGCTTGCCTTTTACCTCCTTACTACCCTACTACCCACCTTCACCCGCATGAGGAAGAAACGAGCACCGGGAACAAAAAAGAAGCACCGGTAACTGAGACAGAAGAGGAGCCTGGTTCAAATAGCTCTGGTTCATATTGCCCTGGTTCAGAGAGAAAACTTGTTGTTCCATATTGAAGCCCCTGGTAGTTTTTATAGAGCTCCTTTCCTATTGAGCCCCTTTCATATATATTGACAGCTTGTGGTTTTTCCATTTCGACCCCCCCGGTAGCTATAGAGCCAACCCTCTGTCGCCACCACCTCCTCCACCTCCTCCTCAACTTCCTTCACCCCCTCCTCCTCCTCCTCCACCTTCGTCACCACCATCACCACCATATGCTCCTCCTCTTCATCTGCCACAACCACCAACCCCACCACCAATGCCGCCGCCTTCGCCTTTGCCTCCTCATCCTTCTCCTCCTCCTCATCCACCTCCTTTGCCTCCGCCACCTCCTCTGCCATTGTTGCCACCCCCCTCCTTGTTGTCCCATCCCCTCCACCTCCTCCTCCATTGCGTCCTCCTCCTCAGGAAAGAGAAGGATAGTAAATAGTGTAACTGGTTCTCCTTACAGTCAATATTGGACTAGTGACAAGTCACAATAGTGGGACTTAGTGATCCAGTGACAGGACAGATCTAATGGACTATTTCTCCCAGGACAGAGCAGGACAGAAAAGGACTAGTGGGATTATGGGATGAAAGGACAGACTAATGGGATATGGATGAGAGTAAACCCGTTGTATCCTTCTTTCTGATCTTTCCTCCCCTGTAGGCCAAGGTCTGGTGGGTAAGGCCAAGGTTAGTCTTTCCTTCCTCCTTCTCCTCCTCATCCACCTACACCCCATCCTCCTCCTCTAGCTCCACCTACACCACCAGCTCCTCCGCCTCCACCTCCCCCTCCTTCACCTTCGCCTTTGCATCTACCACATCCACCTCCAGCTCCTCCTACTCCAGCTCCTCCTCCACCACCACCTACTCCGACTCCACCTCCCCCACCTTTGTCTCTGCCATCTCCACCTCCACCTCCGCTTCTTCCTCCTCCTTCCCCTTTGCCTCCTCTTCCTCCCCCACCTCAGCCTCCTCCTCCTCCTCCATCTCCACCTCCACCTCCATGTCCACGTCCACTTCGTGCTCCTCCCCATCTCGCTCCACCCCCTCTTCCTCCTCTTTCACCTCCACCTCCACCTCCTCCTCCACCATGACGACCACCTCCTCTGCCTACGCCAGGGTGATATAGAATAGAATTTTCCGAGATGGAGACATCACTGCCCTTTGAGTGGGCTCATAATTGGCATGGCATTGGTGAATGAGGTCAGGAAAAACATTTACACAAGGAAGGTAGTACATGGGCATATTGGACTCCCAAATCCCAAAATGTCAGCATTGTTTTTGTGGCTGTTCCTGATCTCACATAGTTATCTTGTAAATACAGTCAAGATCATCATCACTATCATCCTCACACACTAGTTTAGTGTAGCGTGCTCCCTCGGCTAAGTATAGTGGTACCACTACGCATAATGACTTTTTCTCGAAGATCATCTTGCACTTCTTCAGATTTATGACTCTGTTCATATTAGAGGCCCAGTCTAGCCGTAGCAGCGCGAGATAGGGATTTTTGTCATCGACAATCTCTATCACTTCAAAATCTACTTGTGTGCTTGCGCCTTCAATATCGACTGTCACCCCTTGAAATCTTCCTATGGGAAAAATAGTGGCTCGAGGGAACAAGCAAAAAGAGGCGACAAAAGGGCAACAGACTATAAAAGAAACATTTGAGAGGGTGAATGCAACGAAACAACGAAAACGAGCAAGGTTGAGATTGTTGTGTGATTACTCATGAAGCTTTGATACCAATGGAACAAGAACACTTGCAGATATGAATTAATAACCAATATTATTGAACAAGATATGAATATGAATTATATAGTGTCTGTTATATAGCATTGACTAGTCACAAGTGAGGGTGTATGGAAGTAAGATTATGGTAAGATGGTCCAATTAATGACATACCATTATCTATAATGGTCACTTAATCTCATGTGACCTTTATTACATCTTAAAGTCACTTTATTAAACATGGAATCTTAATATTAGTTTTGGAGTGTTAATATTCCACCACCTGCCCTTAACACACAAAAATACCACTTTTCAACTATCTAACCCTCTTTATGTCAAAGATTCAAAATCTTACAAAGATGATCACAGTATTATAAATTACCATATACTTCCTTTTTAGCAGCTTATCATTCCAAATCCGAAAACTTGTTTTAAACTGTGGTGTTTCATTGGACTGCTGTATCCTCCATTTTGAAGGCAGATTCAACTAAATCCACCTAGGCAATCAACTTGCCATCTCTTCTCACTGAAGATGGATTTCATAGGGTAAGAGCTGCAGTCAGTCCTCACTTGAAAATGTCACCCCCCAGCCAAATTTCAAAGATTGAGGGGTCTTTCTCAAGGGAATAAAACATCAATTGCTAGCTGAAACAAGGACTCCGGAGCCTCCTTCCTTTACCCACCAGCTACTTAGAAGTTACCAAATGTACAAGGAATCTAGAAGCCAACAACTTCCACCCTTAAGTATCCAATGGTAGCCAGCCAAAACACACAAGGAATCTAAAGGCTTGTTGCCTCCACCCAAGAATTTCAAGGGAGTCTAGAGAAAAAAGTCTCCACTCTTCAAGCAAAACAAAATGGTTCCACATGCCTTGGGGAGTCCAGAATCCATTGTAAAACGTTCACCAATACTCCTGGGCTACATCTCTTGGTCCAGCCTTCAGTGGTGGCCTCTCTATTATGTCTTCAAGCATAGTTTTGTTTACAATAGTGAGCTCAATTTGAGCCTCACACACAAACAAAAATACAATAATAAGAGCTTACTTGAATCTCTCAAGTTCTCCATGAGTACACAGACTCTGCTAATGTTCTCTGTCATAAAATTTGTCTCAGCATTTGCCTGAATACTACTCCCCCCTCATGCTCTCTATCCGTGGCTTTTTAAAGCCAACTGCGCTGCCTATTCCTTGTTCAACAGGGCTTCTCTCATTGTTCTACCCTCCCTCCCACCGATATTTTGAGGGAAGGGCCTTTATATATCATGTACTTAGATATTATTGTATTCAATCTTGTTTCATGTTTTTCCAGGTGCATTATGTATATGGGGCACTGCACATGAAGTCCAAAGTTTTATGGGTTTAGACAACTACTACCGAAGGTTTGTAGAAGAATTCTCGAAAATTGCAAAAACCTATCACAACCCGCCAACATAAAGGAGTTAGGTATGCATGGACTGAAGAATGTCATAGAGCATTCTTTGAATTTAAAATATTGTTGACCAGTGCACCAATCTTGTGATTACCTGATATAGAAAAATATTTTACTGTGTATTCTGATGCATCCAAGCAAGGATTAGGTGTAGTATTAATGCAGGATAGAGACGTAATAGCATATGCCTAAAGGTTCATCGAGAATGATACTCCAATTCTTCACAGAAACATAGCCTACTGTTGTAATGAGTTTTCTACCCAACGACCTCGCCTGCGTTTTCTGCCCGACGACCTTGCCCGAGTTCTGCCTGAACGACTTCGCCCGAGAAGGACCTCACCCGAGTTCGCCCTCGCCCAAGTTTTCTGTACGAGTTTTTCGCCTGAGTTTGTCACCCTACTTTTTCGCCCGACTTTTCTGAACGAGTTTTACACCAGAGTTCCGCCCGTCGTGCAGGCTCATCCACGCACCGCAGAACTCCTTGTTCGAACTCGTGTTGATCGGTCCATAGCTGGAACTCCATTGGACTATAAATCAATTAATGATGGAGTTGTGTACATGGGTAATGATGTAACATGTAATATTGTTGGGATTGGAAGCATACAATCTCCACATATCAAACCTTTGATTCTGATATGTGAACCTTTGACCCATTATTTTGGTATTCTATTCCATCATTCTGTCACCTTTGAACTGACCTGTGGATTCATCTAGGTACCATATACTTGTTTTGTTACAAGTGAGTTCCCATAAAGGAAAACACATGCATCATTTTTGGGTGGCTAGGCTTTCATCACAATATGGGCCCCTGAGAAGACTACTTTTCTGCCCAAATTATTTTCTATCATGGATGCCAATCAACTGGAGATTGCAAATTGCACCATAAACGTTGTTGGATCCAACATGGTGTATACCCTTTATGCTAAGGTAGGTAATAGTTCTGAACTTACACGAGCAAGTGATCCACCAGGGTCGGCCGCTTAGCCTCCAGGGACACACTGCTTAATGTTACTCCAAAATCAAAGATAGAACGACAACAAGATTTATATATTAAAACATCAAAACTTAGTTACAGTGAATCGCTCTCCAAAGAGAGTCGATGATCAAGGTTTCAAGTACAAAGGAGAATTTCATAAAAATAATATTAGTCTGTCCATCAGGCTAGTAGTGCTACCCCTTCTTATAATAGCCGAGTAGAGATATCAACGATACAGAAAATTGTTAAAGTAGTCTCTCAACACTTGGTAGATCCATAATTAAAATGGATCTATACTGGTTTAATTATTAATAATTGATAATTGATAATTATTAATTTTATTTTTATTGTTATGTAATTTGACAAAATCAAAATATTTATTTTACATAACATAACATAATATAACCTTACAATATCTCTTCTATATTTGACTAGAGAGCACCTCTAATACAATTATACATATAAAAAATAAATTTCAATATTTAAAAGCATAATCCATCTTAAAGTTAAGTACCCTTATAATAACAACTTTGAATAATATTAAACAAAAAGGACTAATATTATAAACCCAAGGAACTAATAAACCCAATTCTTTAATATTATAAACCTAAGGAATTAGTGAACCCAACGGATAAATACTAAAAACCTAAGGGATGAAGAAGCACAAGGAACTAATATTACAAACACAAGAGAAACATAAAGATGGCCATGATTGATATTATAAACCCAAGTTAATAATAAAACCAAATGATTAATACTTAAACCCCAAGGGATTATGAACCGAAGAAAATAATGTTAAACCCAAGGGACTAATATTATAAACCCAACATTGGTAAACCTTAATATAAATATTAGAAAGACAAAAATAAACATGGTTTATTTTCATGGCGAGAGAATCCTTGTCACAATGTGACATTCAACCATGGTTGGCCATGGTTGCCTATGATTGACAATGGTTGACCATGATTGATATTGTAAACCTAAGGGAATAATAAACCCAAGGCATTGATATTATAAACCCCAAGGAATAATAAAACTACGGTATTAATATGAAAAATCCAAGGGATTATGAACCCAAGGGAATAATATTAAACCCATGAGACTAATATTATAAACCCAACATTGTTAAACCCAAATATAAGCACTACAAACACTAAAATAAACATGGTTTATTTTCATGGTGAGTCAATCTTTGTCAAAATGTGACATTCAACCAAGGGAGTAATATTATAAAATCAACATTGGTACACCCAAATATAAATACTACAAATACTAAAATAAACATGGTTTATTTTGACGGTGAGACAATTATTGTCAGAATGCGACATTCAACCATGGTTGACAATTTTTGGCTATGATTGAAAATGGTTTACCATGATTTATATTATCAACCAGAGGGAATAATAAACCCAAGGGATTGATTTTATAAACCCAAATGAATAATAAACCCAAGGGATAAATACTAAAACCCAAGGGATTATGAAGCCAAAGGAATAATATTAAACCCATGGGACTAATATTTTAAACTTCACATCGAGTAAAGGAAAATATCAATACTACAAACACTAAAATAAGCATAGTTTATTTTGATGGTGAGACAATACTTGTCACACTGCGACATTCAAACATGGTTCACCATGTTTGGCTACAATTTATATTATAAACCTAAGGGAATAAAAAAAACACAAATTTTGATATTATAAATCCAAATGAATAATAAACCGAAGTGAGTAATACTAATACCCAAAGGGAATGTGAACCCCAGGGAACAATATTAAACCCAAGGGACGAATATTATAAACCCAATATTCGTAAACCCAAATATAAATATTACAAACACTGAAATCAACATGTTTTATTTTCATGGTGAGATATTTTTGTCAAAATGTGACATTCAAGCATGTGACTAATATTATAAACCCAACATTGGTAAACCCAAATATAAATACAAAAAACACTAAAGTAAACATGGTTTATTTTGATGGTGGGACAATTCTTGTCACAATGCGACATTCAACCATGGTTGACCATGTTTGGCTATGATTGACAATGGTTTACAATGGATTAATATGAAAACCCCAAGGGATTATGAACCCAAGGGAATAATATTAAACCCATGGGACTAATATTATAAACCCAACATTGTTAAACCCAAATATAAGCACTACAAACACTAAAATAAACATGGTTTATTTTCATGGTGAGTCAATATTTGTCAAAATGTGACATTCAACCAAGGGACTAATATAATAAAACCAACATTGGCAAACCAAAATATAAATACTACAAATACTAAAATAAACAGTGAGATAATTCTTGTCACAATGCAACATTCAACCATGGTTGATGATGTTTGGCTATGATTGACAATGGTTTACCATTATTTATATTATCAACCAAAGGGAATAATAAACCCAAGGGATTGATGTTATAAACCCAAATGAATAACAAAACCAAGGTATAAATACTAAAACCCAAGGGTTTATGAAGCCAAGGGAATAATATTAAGCCCATGGAACTAATATTATAAACTTCACATCGAGTAAAGGAAAATATCAATACTACATACACTAACGTAAACATAGTTTATTTTGATGGTGAGACAATCCTTGTCACAATGCAACATTCAAGCATGGTTCACCATGTTTGGCTACAATTTATATTATAAACCTAAGGGAATAAAAAAAACCCAAATTTTGATATTATAAATCCAAATGAATAATAAACCGAAGGGAATACTAAAACCCCAAGGGAACAATATTAAGCCCAAGGGACTAATATTATAAACCCAATATTCGTAAACCCAAATATAAATATTACAAACACTAAAATAAACATGTTTTATTTTCATGATGAGACAATCTTTGTCAAAATGTGACATTCAAGCATGGGACTAATATTATAAACCCAACATCCGTAAACCCAAAAATAAATACTACAAATCCTAAGACAAATATTATAAACATTGAAATAAACATGATGTACCATCATTGATTTTCATATTGAGACAATCCTTATCACAATTCCATGTCGAACCATGGTCAACATCATAATAAACCATGTTTGACTCAGGAATAATAAACCCAAACGATTGATATTATAAACCCAAGGGATTAATACTAAACCCCAAGGGATTATGAACCAAAGGGAATACTATTAAACAAATGGGACTAATAATATAAACCTAAGGGAATAATAAACCCAAGGGATTGATATAATAAACCCAAAGGAATAATAAACCCAAGGGATTATTATTTATTTTCATGGTGAGACAATCTTGTCATGATGTGACATTCAAGCATGGTTGACCATGGTTGTCTATGATTGACAATGGTTTACCATGATGGATATTATAAACCTAAGGGAATAATAAACCCAAGGGATTACTATGAGAAACCCAATGGAATAATAAAACGAAGTGATTAATACTAAGACCCTAAGGGATTATGAACCCAATGGAATTATATTAAATCCAAGGGACTAATATTATAAACCCAACGTATATAAACCCCAAGACAAATATTATAAACATTAAAATAAACATGATCAACCATCATTCATTTTCATATTGTAAACCTAAAGGGAATAGTAAACCCAACTTATTTACATTAATATTAAAATCCCAAGGGATTAATACTAA
>APFE030306613.1:23260-46469 GCA_000404065.3 Pinus taeda
TAATATAAACTCATATTATTATTATTATTATTTCCATGGAAAAATCATAATTTTATTCACGTTGAGTAAAATTACATGATGTAGATGCTGAAATAGCATATGCTTTATCAAAACTAGAACCAGGATCTAAAAAATTTACTGCCTATCTATGCCTTCCTACCTTTCTTTTTTTCCACTTTTCGCCAACCATCATTGTTTGGCGTGACTGTTACAATAGACATTTGTGCTTCATTTGTAGCAGCTGGGATTTCTTTTTTAGAATCTGAGCTTTCTGTAGAGTGGGCTCGCTTGCTGCCACTAATTTCTTGCCCTGTGATGTGTTTCTGACTTTGTTGTTGTGGATTGGTTGTCTTTAGAACTATTGTTGTTTCCATCTAATTTTCATCATTCAGTGGATTGTGTGGAATGCTTTTTTCACTGAGTTCTAGGTTGTTTCTTGGATATTCTGCTTCGTGATATATATTGGTAGTTTTTGTGTTTTTTTCCTCTTCAATGTCCTCTGTCCATGTGGTTGAAAACTGCCATCCTTTCAGAAACTTTGGTGGTTGTCTTATTTTCTTGTCTTTTTTGTTTTATGGGCACGCACTTTGAAGAGGACCTGTTTGGCGACATATGCGGCATCTGAAGGTAGTGTTTTCATAGTCCAGTGGCTGGGCGCATTGCTTTTCTTTGTGGAGTAGGAGGATGTGGCATGGTAATCCTTGACTCAGGTCAACCTCCACATAAATCTTGGCAAATGTATAGATATCCTTGGATAGGAACTCATTGTCCACTTTTAAGAATTTTCCCAAGGTGTTTCCAATGCCTTCTAAAACTCTGATGTGCCAAAAGTGCAGTGGTAAGTTGTATAACTTTACCCACACTGGCATTTTGGAGACCACCATGGTGTTTGGGTCAAATTCCGGAAACCAAGATGTCATAAAAAGGCCAGCATTACCCCAGAACAATGGTCCCTCGTTCACTGCGTATTCCTTGTCATTTATTATGTCGAATTTGACAATAAAAAAACCTTTTGAGTAGAGGTGGATATCACATTTTTCTATCCATATGGAGTAAATCCATTGACAAAGGGCTTTCAATTTGGGCCAAAAACCATTAAACCTGCATATCACTGGTTTAGATAAATACTCAGCGTGAATTTCATTTACCTCGGGTATAGCAACTGTTAATGCAGGGTTCTGATTTGTCTGTTTGACGATGTAGGCACTAGGGGTTGTAGCTTGTTGTTTTATTTGTGCTAGAGATTCCTTCTTCTCTTTTACTGCCTCCTTGAAGGAAACATGTCCTTTTGAGCTAGTGCTGGAGTAGCCTCCTAGGAGTCTTGTGCTAAGGCAGATGGTTGAGTCGTTGCTAATGTCGTATTCTTTTAGTTTGTGGTCCTCTTGTAATACTCTTCCTATGTAGATCAGGAGTTGTTTGCATGATGGGATTCCTATCCTATCTTGTATCCTCTACTTGAGTGTTTTTATCTCCTCCCATCTCCCTATCTTGATGCATATTGTGTTTCCTTCTATGGTTTTGATAAAGAGGGTACTTTGTTTACCTTCGTTCATTTCAGGATTAGCTGCTTCAAGATCCAAAGTTGGGGTGTTTGCCTGTTCCTGCACAATCATCACATCTCCCTATTGCTTTATATGATCTTTGATCTGGGGCAGTGTTCCAGGGCATAGAGAAGAATTTCCGTGAGAAGACTTTAGTATTTTTAATAGTTATCTTAGGGTTTGCATACATTGTGTTTATAATATTAGTCTCTTATGTTTATTATTACCTAAGGGTATAATACTAAAATCCCAAGGGATTATGAACCAACGGGAATAATATTAAACAAAAATTACTAATATTATAAACCCAAAGAGCTAATAAACCCAACTCTTTAATATTATAAACCTAAGGAATTAGTGAACCCAACAAATAAATATTAAAAACCTAAGGGATGAAGAAGCACAAGGAATTAATATTACAAACACAAGAGAAACATAAAGATGACCATGATTGATATTATAAACCCAAATTAATAATAAACCCAAAGGATTAATACTAAAACCCCAAGGGATTATGAACTGAAGAAAATAATGTTAAACCCAAGGGACTAATATTATAAACCCAACATTGGTAAACCATAATATAAATATTAGAAAGACAAAAATAAACATGGTTTATTTTCATGGCGAGAGAATACTTGTCACAATGTGACATTCAACCATGGTTGGCCATGGTTGCCTATGATTGACAATGGTTGACCATGATTGATATTACAAACCTAAGGGAATAATAAACCTAAGGCATTGATATTATAAACCCCAAGGAATAATAAAACTAAGGTATTAATATGAAAACCCCAAGGGATTATGAACCCAAGGGAATAATATTAAACCCATGGGACTAATATTATAAACCCAACATTGTTAAACCCAAATATAAACACTACAAACACTAAAATAAACATGGTTTATTTTCATGGTGAGTCAATCTTTGTCAAAATGAGACATTCAACCAAGGGACTAATATTATAAAACGAACATTGGTAAACCCAAATATAAATACTACAAATACTAAAATAAACATGGTTTATTTTGACGGTGAGACAATTCTTATCACAATGCGACATTCAACCATAGTTGACAATGTTTGGCTATGATTGACAATGGTTTACCATGATTTATATTATCAACCAAAGGGAATAATAAACCCAAGGGATTGATATTATAAACCCAATTGAATAATAAACCCAAGGGATTATGAAGCCAAGGGAATAATATTAAACCCATGGGACTAATATTATAAACTTCACATCAAGTAAAGACAAATATCAATACTACAAACACTAAAATAAACATAGTTTATTTTGATGGTAAGACAATACTTGTCACAATGCGACATTCAAACATGGTTCACCATGTTTGGCTATAATTTATATTATAAACCTAAGGGAATAAAAAGACCCAAAATTTGATATTATAAACCCAAATGAATAATAAACCGAAGTGAGTAATACTAAAACCCAAGGGAATATGAACGCAAGGGAACAATATTAAGCCCAAGGGACTAATATTATAAACCCAATATTCGTAAACCCAAATATAAATATTACAAACACTAAAATAAACATGTTTTATTTTCATGGTGAGACAATATTTGTCAAAATGTGGCATTCAAGCATGTGACTAATATTATAAACCCAACATTGGTAAACCCAAACATAAATACTACAAACATTAAAGTAAGCATGGTTTATTTTGATGGTGAGACAATTCTTATCACAATGCGACATTCAACCATGGTTGACCATGTTTGGTGATGATTGAAAATTATTTACAATGGATTAATACGAAAACCTCAAGGGATTATGAACCCAAGGGAATAATATTAAACCCATGGGACTAATATTATAAACCCAACATTGTCAAACCCAAATATAAACACTACAAACAATAAAATAAACATGGTTTATTTTCATGGTGAGTCAATATTTGTCAAAATGTGACATTCAACCAAGGGACTAATATAATAAATCCAACATTGGTAAACCCAAATATAAATACTACAAATACTAAAATAAACATGGTTTATTTTGACGGTGAGATAATTCTTGTCACAATGCGACATTTAACCATGGTTGACGATGTTTGGCTATGATTGACAATGGTTTACCATGATTTATATTATCAACCAAAGGGAATAATAAACCCAATGGATTGATATTATAAACCCAAATGAATAATAAACCCAAGGGATAAATACTAAAACCCAAGGGATTATGAAGCCAAGGGAATAATATTAAACCCATGGGACTAATATTATAAAATTCACATTGAGTAAAGGAAAATATCAATACTACATACACTAAAATAAACATAGTTTATTTTGATGGTAAGACAATCCCTGTCACAATGCGACATTCAAGCTTGGTTCGCCATGTTTGACTACGATTTATATTATAAAACTAAGGGAATAAAAAGACCCAAATTTTGATATTATAAACCCAAATGAATAATAAACTGAAGGGATTAATACCAAAACCCCAGGGGAATATGAACCCAAGGGAACAATATTAAGCCCAAGGGACTAATATTATAAACCCAATATTCGTAAACCCAAATATAAATATTACAAACGCTAAAATAAACATGTTTTATTTTCATGGCGAGACAATCTTTGTCAAAATGTGACATTCAAGCATGGGACTAATATTATAAACCCAACATTGGTAAACCCAAATATAAATACTACAAACCCTAAGACAAATATTATAAACATTGAAATAAACATGATGTACCATCATTGATTTTCATATTGAGACAATCCTTATCAGAATTCCATGTCGGACCATGGTTGACATCATAATAAACCGTGTTTGACTTAGAAATAATAAACCCAAGTGGTTCATATTATAAACCCAAGGGATTAATACTAAACCCCAAGGGATTATGAACCAAAGGTAATACTATGAAACAAAAGGGACTAATAATATAAAACCAAGGGAATAAAAAACCCAAGGGATTGATATAATAAACCCAAAGGAATAATAAACCCAATGGATTATTATTTATTTTCATGGTGAGATAATCCTTGTCACAATGTGAGATTCAAGAATGGTTTACCATGGTTGGCTATGATTAACAATAGTTTACCATGATGGATATTATAAACCTAAGGGAATAATAAACCCAAGGGATTAATATGAGAAACCCAGTGGAATAATAAAACGAAGGGATTAATACTAAGACCCCAAGGGATCAATACTAAAACCCCAAGGGATTATGAACCCAAGGGAATAATATTGAACACAAGGGACTAATATTATAAACCCAACATATATAAACCCTAAGACAAATATTATAAACATTAATAAACATGATCGACCATCATTGATGTCATATTGAGACAATCCTTATCACAATTCCAGGTTGAACCATGGTTGACATCATAATAAACCATGTTTGACTCAGGAATGTTAAACCCAAGCAATTGAAATTATAAACCCAATGGATTAATACTAAAACCTCAAGGGATTATGAACCAAAGGGAATACTATTAAACAAAAGGCACTAATAATATAAACCCAAGGGAATAATAAACCCAAGAGATTGATATAATAAACCCAAAGGAATAATAAACCCAAGGGATTATTATTTATTTTCATGGTGAGACAATCCTTGTCACAATGTGATGTTGGACCATGGCTGACCATTATTGACGATTGTTGATTTTCATATTAACCATGGTTGACCATGATTGACCATGGTTGAGCGTAATTGGCCATGATTGATTTTTACATACAATCTATGTGACAATGCGACATTTGAATAAATATTATAAACCTAAAATAAACATGGTTGTCCATCATTTATCATGGTTGATTTTCATATTCCCATAATGTTTGTCACAATGCGACATTGAACCATGGTTGGCCATGATTTATTTTCATATTGAGACAATATTTGTCACAATGCGATGTAGGACCATGGTTGATTTTCATATAGAGACAATCTTTGTCACAATGCAACATTGGACCATGGTTGACCATGAATGACCATAGTTTTCATAATGTGACATTGGAGCAAAAGACAATGTTCATGACAATGTCACCATGATTATTGACCATGGTTGACCATGATAATATTATTTAATGTTATTATTATTAATAATTAACATTAAAATTAATAATTATAAATATTAATAATATTAAAATTATATTTTAATAATGGAGTACCTATCGCTTATCACATGATTGGAATTTGGTACAACATTTCGAACAACTAATCGGGGTCATCCATAATAGATGTGGGTTCATCCACATCAGTTGGTTCAAAATGCCGACCAAATCTTAATAATGTGATTAAAACTGAAAGGCACTCTCATTTACAATATGGATCACAAAAGCCTAATATCTAACATTTATAAATAATATTAAAACTTAATATTAATATTTTATTAATATTTAATGTTATTAATGTTGATGGTATATTATATTAAATTAATTAATTAATATCAATAATGCTAATAAATTAAAATAATAATAATAGATAAGTTTGTAAATTAAAAAAATTTAATATTATTTTTAATATTAAATGTTGATGATATTATTTATAATAATAATGTTATTGTCATTAATAATTTTAATATTGTTAATTAAATGTTATGAATATTTAATATTGGAGATCTATAATTGAATGCATAATTTATTCTTCTAATTATATTTATCATCTATTTCAATTTATTCATTTAATCTATTTCATATTTTGATTCTTTTTTAGAATTACATTTCAAAAATTATTATTTAACAAATATATTTCAAAGCTTATTCATTCACTAGTATTTTTTTTGTTTTGTAAATTAGGCTACTTCTATTATTGTACAAAAAAGCTACAAAAAGTTACAACGAGGCATGCCTCAGATTTCACCATACAGAGATGGATTTTGCACATTGAGGCCCATATCCAGACAGGCATTTGTCATCCCCCAAGTTTGGAGGACCATCATACTGCTAAAAAACTCTAACCAGTCGAAAGATGAACCTAGTAACCCAGACATTTTCCCAATTACAGACTCAAAAACCATATCCCCAGACTATTACTTCAGGCTAAATATCCGCAGACAGAAGTGCACTTAAGAACCATGATTATCCAGCAAGGAGCTGAGCAGAGTGTCAGCTTTACAAGGAGGAATTTTGTTGTGAAAACAAAGAACGTGACTAACCAGACAAACAAAATTACAGTGCCATACCCGCCACCCTAGGGTCCTGAAAACTGGCGCAGTCGTCCACGGAGGTGGATGGCTGCTCTTCCACCACCCTGCAGCCATATTGGTCCGGCTCGCTTGAGTCAGTGTAGGGCGCGTCGTCTTCGGCTGGAGCACTTAGACCCGCCACGACACCCGCTGTTGTCTCCGGCAGATTGCGCTGACCCAGAACTGGAGTAGGAGGCTGAACTAATTGACATATGCTTTGAGCAGGAGGCAGAGCTTGTTGACCCATGGCTGGAGCAGGAGGCCTGTGCTCCTCTGCAACTGGCGGAGGGACAACATGCTCGCACTTCTTAATTTTGACAGAGACATAATAGGTATCGGTATCCAGAAGGCACGGGAAGCTGAACCGGGTCGTGGGATGAGATATGTGCTCGCAAATAGAGGCCCGAGCCTGCCCACGTCCTCTCCCTCGGCCTTGCTGGGTGCTACGTGCATCATCCGACGAAGAATTGGAGGAGCGTTGCGGGTTGGCTTGTCCCCTGGCTCCTCCCCGAGACCCACCTCTGTGGCTGCTAAGGCGAAGCCTTTCCCGAGGCATTGCAAACAGGAATTGACTGTGAGAGGGCGCAGGGAGATTTGGCTTGAATGAAAATGGCAGGGCTAAGGTACAGAAGGCAGGATGACACTAGAAGACCTAGGAGCAGAAGGAGAATGCGCCAATTGCACAGGCAATTCACCAAAACGGACCAGGGCTAACAGAATTACAGGCCAAGGTGTAAACCTCCAACAACAACAAAAGGCGAGCTCTGGAGCGAGGGAGAGATGAACATAATTATGGTGAGACTCTTTAGAAGGAACCAACACAGTTGGAAGCACAGGCCGAGGCCTTTGCCAGTGTGGCCCTTTGCTGTGTCTACAGTTCTGCAAACCACATAACAGAGAAACCCAAAGCCGAACGATAACCAAAACAACCGAAATGCAATGCTTTACCTTCATCATCGTGCTGTAAATATACTGAGTGACCGTACTCCGCGCCATGTGCGAACCTATCCCCTGCAGCTGCTTCCCGGAGGTCTGAGTTACAGGGCGCACGCGAAGCTGAATGCCAAGAGCGGCTTGCTTGCGGGTGAATAACACTGCCCAGTTTCAATGTGAAGCGAAAGGGGTGGCAGGCCTTTAATGGTCTTGTACAGGTGGCGGGACTGGGCTGCCACTTGCCTAGTGGGAAGCCCGCCCCCGTACCTCCTTTAAAAGCTCGCACCCGCAGTCGGGAGATGAAGATCTTGGAGCACCAAAGAGTGGCAATCCTGTTGAAGTTGTGTATCCTCTGCATCATGGAGAGTGCCTGTGTAATGAGGACAATGTTGATTCACCCCTTCGTTTGCCAGTCTATCTGCTACTCTGTTGGCCGTTCGCCTAACATGCTTGAAAAGGATACTATTAGGGCGGCGAAGCCTTGCTTGCAATGTTTCTAGCCTGCTGAGAAGTCTCCAGCTGGAGGCTATTTTTGCTGCAGAGGTCCCTGCTTGGATTCTAGTAGCCGCATTGATAAGAATTAGGGAGTCTCCTTCCACCTCCAACGGATAGAAATTGTGTTGATCTGCCACAAAAATTCCTTTCCACATTCCTTCCAACTTCGCCACATTGTTGGTATTTGTTCATGTCGATCCATAGTAGATGTGTTCCACTGATCCTTCGGCGTTCCTGATGACGCCTCCATATCCTGACGGACCTGGATTTCCCTTAGCAGCACCATCAAAGTTTAGTTTGAAAGTAGCTCTTGTGGGGGGGGACCATTGAGAGGGGGAAGTGACCTTGAGAGGATTACTGGGAATACCTTGCAGAGAATATGAGATGTTGATATTCCAGGAATTCCAGATGCTTCTTTCACGGGGTGATGTTGGCCAATCATTTTCTGTCCAAAATCTGAGCGCCAACGTTTCTTGTAGATTATGCTTCAAGAGTAGCCAAAGGATTTCTACGGATCTTCTCCTGTTGTTGAAGACCCTATTATTACGTTCCTTCCATAATGACCAATACAGAAAGCCTGGAATGAGGTTCCATAATGAGTTCAAAATGGGGCTTTGATAAGGTTGCTTGGGCCAAGTTCTAAGAATGTTTGTTATGTCCTCTTGCCTGTCCCTTATTCCGTTGTTGCATTGGTCGACTCTTTCCCAGAGTCGAGCAGCGAGTGGGCACGTCTCCATGAGATGAATGATGGTTTCCTCGTGGTCGGTGCAGTTGGGGCATCGAGAGGGACCTGTGAAGCCTCTTATTTGAAGATTATCCCAGGTTAGAATGCGGCGTTTGCTTAGGAGCCATAGGAAGGTAGATACCTTGGGCCATAATCTTGACTGCCATATATGAGTCCATAATTGATCCCTTTCTGTGGAGATGTGATCATAACGTATGGTATAGGCTTATTTGGTGGTGAAGATTCCTCTTGAGGTGTGACCCCATCTCAGTTTGTTCGGCTGAGTAGAGGGTGTGATTTTCCTTTGATTTAGCTCCTGGTCTATATCTGCATAAGTCTCTCCCTGCCAATCTGTCTGCCAAGAGCTAGCGGGTTTCCATGTTCGGAAATATTGAGTTTCTTGCTGCTGCCAAAACTGAGAGACTTTAGATATATTGGATTGCTGCATATGGCTCTGCCAGAGTGGTTTGTGGAAGATCGTGGCTAGTTTTGGTAGCTCCTGCCATGAGTCCTCCCAAAACCGCGCTGAGTTCCCCGAGTGAATCTCCCAAAAGTTGTAAGCTTGTATAAAGGCGCAATGAATTTTAGCCGAATTCCAGATCATGGATCCTGAAATGCTTGGACTAATTCAGATGAGCTCATCCCACTGACTTCCAGGCGCGTATTTAGCTTGCCACAACTTTGCCCAAGGGATGTGCGGCTTCACTAGCCAATTCCACCATATTTTTGCTCCCATTGTGTTGTTGCTTTGTATGGGGTCCCTTATTCCTAATCCGCCATTGGATTTTGATTGACATACCTCAGTCCATTTGACAAGGGCCCATTTCCTGTTGAGTCCATTAGAGCCCCATAGAAAGCCCCATTGGAAGTTACGGATGGCCTTGAGCACCCATTTGGGAGCCGCTAGAATGGAAAAAAGATACAAAGTCATTGCTTGGAGGACCGATTTGATCAGAGTAAGCCGAATGGCTATATTGAGCGACCTGTAGGTCCAAGATGAAAGTCACGCTTCCAATTTATCCAGTAGCGTGTGCCATGAAGCGTGATTGAGGGTAGATGCCATGAGAGGAGCACCCAAATACTTGGAGGGCAGCACAGCAATAGAGAAACCTAGAATACGAGCAATATTACGTTGAGTGGAGACAAGGGAATTGAAGAAGAAAAGATGGGATTTGGAGGCATTAATCAAGGTTCCAGAGGCTTCAGAAAAAAGAGAGAGCAGGGATTTGAAGGCTTTGGCTTCTTGAGAGGAGGGATGACCAAAGAGCATCGTGTCATCCACGAATTGCTGATGAGATAACGGATGAAGACCATGGAGTGCTAAGCCTTTGATTGCCTGGGAGGAAACAACATGGTGGAGGAGGCGACTGAGTCCTTCCGCCATAAGAATGAAAATGAAAGGGGAGAGGGGATCCCCTTTACGAATGCCGCGTGATGGACGGAAGGGCATAGACGGGGAGCCATTGAGGAGAACTAAAAAGCAAGGAGAGGTGATGAGGTTCATGATCCAGCGAGTCCAGGTTGCACTGAATCCAAAGGCTAGCAACATTTGCTGGATATATTCCCAACTAAGCTTGTCGAAGGCTTTAGATAGATCAAGCTTCATTATCATGCCCAGCTTTTTGGGAATTTTTAGAGAGTGGATCACTTCGTTGGATATGATGATGCCATCCATAATCTGACGACCCTCAACATAACCCGTTTGTTCCGGAAGGATGAGAAGAGGGAGGAGAGGTTTAAGTCTATTGGCCACAACTTTGGAAATGAGCTTGTAGATGACATTACAGAGGGAAATTAGCCTGAATTTATCTGGCGTGTTAGCTTCTTCGCCTTTGGGGAAAAGAGCAATGAATGTGGAGTTGAGGGAGGGAAGGACCCAGTGCATGGAACGAGATTCTTCCGCTAAGTCCCACACTTCAGCACTGATCAGATCCCAGAATTCATGAAAGAAATTGGAGGTAAAACCATCAGGTCCAGGTGCCTTACCGTATTTTAGTTGAGCCATAGCTTCTTCGACTTCCTGCATGGTGACCTGTTTTAGGAGATTTTGATTCTGATCGTCAGTGATTATCTTGGGGATGTGCTGAGTGACCGATTTTATGGCAGCTGCGCGACTTCCTGGTTGCTCTTTGAGTGCTTCCTGAAAGTAATCTCTAAATTCCTTCTCAATGTCTTCATGCTTTTCTAATCTGCTTCCCTGACTATTGTTGATGAAGGCTATGTTATTATGCATTCGACGCTGGATGGTGGATCGGTGAAAGAATTTTGTATTCTTTTCGCCTTCCTTTAGCCATCTGATTCGAGATTTTTGCCTCCATAGGAGTTCCTCCTGTAGCCTTCGGGCTTCTAGTTCCGTCCAGAGGGTGTGATCCTTGTCTGCTAATTCTTCTGTCCTTCCCTCTGTTATAATTGTTTGCTGAAGAGCGCACATGTTCTGCTCCAGACTTTTCCTTGCTTCCAGAATGTTACCAAATTTTGATTTGTTCCAAGCCTTGATAGCTTGCTTGAGGTGTCTGAGCTTCTGGTTAAATTGAAACATTTTTTCTCCTGCGGGGGGAGTGAAGGACTTCCATACAACTTGCACCATTTCTTTGAATTCTGGATGAGTGAACCAGAAGGACTCAAAGCGGAAGGGGCAATTGGATTGTTTACCTGGACATGTCCATTGGAGCATGATGGGCCAATGATCAGAGCCGCCTTGGGGGAGGATGGAGGCGTGAAGCTCTCCACCCATATGAATGGCATTGTCTAAAATGAGAAAGCGATCTAATTTGGACGTGATATGGTGTGGTCCTCTTCATTTGTTTGTCCAGGTAAACGTACCATTTGAGGTTTGTACATCAATGAGCTGATTTTTTTGTATGAACTCTTTGAGGCCTGTGCTTTCCTCTTCTAATCTCATCTGCCCTCCCTATTTTTCCTTTAGATTCATGATGATATTGTAGTCTCCCCCACTTATCCAGAGAGGGTACTGTCTAGTTGCGTTGAGCGCAGTAATTGCCTCCAACACTTCTAATTTTTGATGCAAGTCTTGCGGGAAATATGTGTTGGTAAGTAAACCATGCAGCTCCGTCCCTAGGATATGAAATGTGGCTTGAATGAAATTACGTGAGGCATGAAAATCCTGTAGAGTGAGTATCTGCGGATTCCAGACTATAGCAAGTCCCCCTGAGGATCCTATCGCATCTACTGATACAGATCGACTTCTAGGCCAGAATTTGCGTAGGATATTTTCAAGAAGGACATTAGTACTTTTTGTTTCCTGTAGAAAAACAATTGCCGGTTTCTCTAACTGAATCATGGTTTTTAACATTATGTGTTTTGAGGGGCTATTGAGCCCTCTCATGTTCCATGAGATGAGCTTCATGAGGAACAATGATGTTGGGGCTTGTAGAACTTCGTCAGCTTTGGGAATTGTCCAGGTTCCATTAAGATCTCGCCGAGAATGATAGTTCGTTGTAGATCAGTTTTGCGTCCTCTTTTTTTTGTTTCTTTTAGTATTTTCTTTCCATCCCAAGGACTGCCTGCTTGTATGCCCATACATTTATTGTGTTGCGCTTTGGTGAGAACCCCTTCCACTCTATCTATTTCCCAGGGAGGTATGGAGTTGTATTCTTTCTACTTGCATGCTATTTCAAGTTTGAGGATATCCAACCCATCTAGACTTACAGTCTCTGGATCTTCCTCCATAATGATAGGGATGTTCTGAGGATCATCTAAGCTACCTTCTTGCAAGCTCAGAGCTAAGGCTGCATCCAGGTCCATGGCTGAGGGCTGAAGATCCGCTGTTGAATTCGGTATTTTCTCATCCAATTAGGGAGTAAGCTTTGAGGGCGAAGGGGCAGATGGATCCACCAGAGGATTGAGAGGCTTGGATGAGGATGAAGGGGTTGGAGAGGCCTGAGAATCCTACGAGGGCTTGACAGAGGTCTCACGAGGGGTGAGGATTTGGAAACGGTTTTGGGATTCAGTCTTTTTGGAGCTGGAGGGGGCAGACGAATGTTTTTTTGCATGCCTTCTGCGGGATGTCACTTTTGTGAAGCCGTCTGAATCTTTATTAGCTTCATTGACATCATCTTGGATCTGTGTATTCAAGGGGCATTCCCTAAAGAGATGGCCATGCTCATGGAATTTGCGGCAACGAAAAGGAATGTGTTCATAATCTAAAGGTTGATTCCACTCAAAATCATCATGGAAGAGACTTACCATGTCTGCAAGAGTTTTTTTGAGCTCCATTTGGACGCAGATCCGGGTGTAGGAGGTGAATCTTCAATTTTTGGTTTCCTCTGCCACTTTGATGAAGGTGCCAATGCTATTTCCAATGTCCTGTAATGTTTCTTCTTTCCAGTATTCTGAGGGCAGGGAATACAAACGGATCCAGACTGGAGCGTGACTGAGATCCTCCGTGTCTGGATTGAATCTGGGCTTCCAGTCACGAAGGAAAAGACCCGAGGAGTT
This sequence comes from Pinus taeda, assembly GCA_000404065.3. Taxonomy (NCBI): domain Eukaryota; kingdom Viridiplantae; phylum Streptophyta; class Pinopsida; order Pinales; family Pinaceae; genus Pinus; species Pinus taeda. The sequence continues at coordinate 36,600 of APFE030306613.1, forward strand.
GAATAAGTATGGACCACCTTCAAATACTCTGGTCTTGTCCTCCAAGCAGTGAAAAATAGTTGTGAAGAAGCCTTTGGGACCTAATAGTAGGGAGACTTGTCCTTTGGGCTTCCATTTTGAGTCTATCCACCCGTGAAGGGCCTTCTTAGTAGGCCAGAAGCCAAAAAACTTGCCAATCAGTGCATGATCCTTCAGGTACTGTATTTCTCCATTGATACGATGACTTGGTAGCTCGACTTTGATTCATTCTTTAGCTTTTGGAATGCATGTGGTTGACGTCGCCTTTGGTTATGACGCATCCAGATCTGTGTCGTTTTTGTCATCAGCATTTGGGATGTCCACGGTTGCATTGATCTGTTGTGGGCTCTGACCACGTACTGGGCTCTGATCTCGTACTGGGGTTTTTCTAGATGAAAACAGGGGAATAGAAAACGTTGAGAAATCTGTCGTCCGTGATGAAGAGGGTGGGGGAGGAACGGACCCCGTCCCTCCCGCCGGACTGGCCATACTTAGCTAACGTCCAGACTCTCGATGATTGGATTCCAGCTACACCGTGCAGGGAAGCGATTAACAGGTTGCAGAGGTGCAGGTCTGTACATCTACTGCAGAGGGCAGGGCTGCGGCTGCTAGGGTTTAAAAAATTCCTCTATTCATTCAGTAGTATTGATATCTATATTTTTTCAAATTAAATTTAATCTACTTTACATTTTAAGAATTTAATGTTCAACAAAGATACATTTTAGAATTATATTTCAATATTTAATATTTTTCAAAAATAGATACTTATCATTTATTAATTGATGTTTTGTTGTTATTTTCCACTTGACATTTTAAAATTTCTATGTTTAAAAAAAATAAGTTTTACAATTACATTTCAAAAATTGTTGTTTCACAATGAACATGGATAATTTGATACATATCCATTTTTTTTCTGATTAATTTTAATATAAACTTCATATTTTAACATTTCTATCTTTAATAAAGACAAAATTAATATAATATTTCAAAATTTTATGTGTTATAATTACGACTTGGAATCTATATATTTATGATGTGTTGTTATTTTCCAATTTACATCAAATTTTTTAATGTTTTTCTACTCTTTCAAAACCATGTATATTTAAAATGTTGTATTGTTCTTTCCCACTTTACATTCTAAAATTTATGTTTAGTGAAACTATAAATTTTTAAATGTAAGCTTCAAAAATAAATACTTATCATTTATTAATTGATGCCTTGTTGTTATTTTCCACTTGACATTTTCAAATATCTATATTTAATGAAAATAAACTTTATAATTACATTTCAAAATTTGTTACCTCACAATGAATATGGATAATTTGGTGCACATCCATTTTTTTATAATTAATTTTAAGATGCACTTCATATTTTAAAATTAAATTGATGTTTTATTTTTATTTTTCACTTGACATTTTAAAATTTCTATGTTTAATAAAAATAAGTTTTACAATTACATTTCAAAATTTGTTGTTTCACAATGAACATGGATAATTTGATACATATCCATTTTTTTCTGATTAATTTTAAGATACACTTGATATTTTAAAATTTGTATCTTTAGTAAAGACAAAATTTGCACAATATTTCAAAAGTTAATATGTTATAATTATAACTTGAAATCTATATATTTGTGATGTGTTGTTATTTTCCAATTTACATTAATTTTTTTAATGTTTTTCTACTCTTTCAAAACCATGTATATTTATAATGCTTTGTTGTTCTTTCCCACTTTACATTCTAAAATTTATGTTTAGTGAAACTAATTTTTTTTTTTTAATTAAGCTTCAAAATTTACTATTTCACAAATAAGGACGTGTGTGTGTGTATGTGTGTGTTTTTAATACATATCATTTTTTATTGGACATCTATAATTGAATGCATAATTTATTCTTCTAATTATATATATTTTTTTTTTCTCGGTAAAACTAGATAGTCTATTGTATTATATTTACAGTAAAATGTTTACAAGCAGTGAAACAGAACTTCCATGGCCGCCAGTGGCGCCTTGGGTAACTTAGCTTTGACTAAAAAAGCTCCCTCGCATGGCTAGCATCAACAGGACTTCCATAATTCCCCAAAAAACTAACTGAGGCTAGAAACCAATTCAATTTGCCTGTCAACAGACCATGACACATTGAATCAAACATGAGCATGACTGCCCACGCAGGGGCGTTCTTCAAAACCAGACTGTAGACCGACACAGACAAGACAGACTGAGAGAAAAATCGACCAAAACAAAGTGGACAGAATGATAAACTGTAAGTGAACAAACACAATGCAAACCCGTACCCATTTACCCGCAACAAACATTATCCTGGACCCGAGCTGAGAGGAAAAGGAAGGTGCTGGCGCGCACGTCGGAGGGTCATTCATCGCCAGGATCTTTCTCCTCCACGATGGTGCACCATCCCTGGCCCTCAGGGATTCCTTCCCACATGGCGGCCCATTTATCCTGTGCAGAGCCTTGAGGTTCCTTCGCCTGGGGGTGAGAGGGAGCAGGCATAATCTCCTTTCCTGAGGTGCCCACCCCAATTGGTGGTTGCAGAACAGGGCTTTCCTTTCCAGAGCCCTCTGGGGGTGGTTCCACCATTCCTGGAGGCGACTCTCCTTCATTTCCTTCAGGAGCTTGAGTAAAAAGCACTGAAACATGAGCATTAATACATGGATTATCCTTGGAATTGGCCAGGGTGAACACCACCGAGCCAAATGCTGGGAGGACTGGCTCCCCTTCGCTCGAGCTGCCAACCTCCATGTATTGCCCAGCTCGGAGTGGCTTAACCCCTGCCCTCCTATAGCAATAGCAACAACAGCAATGGTGGTGCTCCCTCGCTGCCGGAGGGCGAGAGGATGCGCCTCGCCCAGATCCCCTCCTGCAAGGTTGCCGCTCTCGTAGCCTCGCCATGGGCAGTCTTCCTTCTCCTTTGATAGCCTTGGGTGACTTGTGTGGCCAACCACAAGGCAGAATTCGCCACCAGAACCTCCCAAACGCCACCACAACCTTTGAATTCTCCACAAAAACCTCTGAATTCGCCACCAGTACCTCTGAATTCGCCACCAGAACCTCTAAATTTTCTACCAGAACCTCTGAATTCGCCACCAAAACCTCTGAATTTGCCACCAGAACCTCTGAATTCCTCTCAATTTTCCGCTTTCCCCCAAAACAGGAGCCTGAATTGGAGCGTCGAAGAGCCCAGATGGCAGATTGAGGTGGTGGGATAACCGCCCTCCTCTGAGTCTGCCTCTGCGTCGAATGTCTCTGCGATTGCAGTTCCCCAATTCCACCATAATGATGAACTGATATCTGCACCTCCATACCTTGATAGTCCGCCACATTCCCTCGTTCGGAGCGCACCATAACTGCTGCCATCTCTTCACTCTGCTTGGCATTGAATGCCCAGAGCTCAAACCGCGCAGGATTAAGCCTTTGACGGCTAAGTCCATCAAGCATTAATATGAGCACGGGGTGGCACATGGTGGACATGTGGCTCGGCCCTTCGAGACGTGCCATCAACCACATCCGGGTATTCTTCTAATTATATTAATCATCTATTTCAATTTATTTTTTTAATATATTTCATATTTTGATTTTTTTTTAGAATTGCATTTTAAATACTATTGTTTAACAAATATATTTCAAAGTTCACTGGTTCACCAATATTGATGTCTATAATTTTTCAAATTAAATTTAATCTGCTTTACATTTTAAGAATTTAATGTTCAACAAAGATCAATTTTAGAATTATATTTAAATCATTATTATTTTTCAAAAATAAATACTTATCATTTATTAATTGATGCCTTGTTGTTATTTTCCACTTGACATTTTAAAATATCTATATTTAATGAAAATAAACTTTACAATTACATTTCAATATGAATAATTTGATGCACATCCATTCTTTTTATAATTAATTTTAAGATGCACTTCATATTTTAAAACTAAATTGATTTTTTATTTTTATTTTCCACTTGACATTTTAAAATTTCTATGTTTAATAAAAATAAGTTTTACAATTACATTTCAAAATTTGTTGTTTCACAATGAACATGGATAATTTGATACGTATCCATTTTTTTCTGATTAATTTTAAGATACACTTGATATTTTAAAATTTGTATCTTTAATAAAGACAAAATTAATACAATATTTCAAAAGTTAATGTGTTATAATTACAACTTGGAATCTATATATTTATGATGTGTTGTTATTTTCCAATTTACATTAATTTTTTTAATGTTTTTCTACTCTTTCAAAATAATGTATATTTATAATGCTTTGTTGTTCTTTCCCACTTTACATTCTAAAATTTGTGTTTAGTGAAATTAAATGTTTTTAAAATTAAGCTTCAAAAGCTACTATTTCACAAATAAGGACATGTCTAATTTAATAGATACACAATATTTTTTAATTAATTTTATATTCTATGGCCTGAAATGGTAATTTTATCATAAAGATACATTTTCAACATTTATAATTTCATAAATATGGGGATAAACAATTTTGAATTCATATATTAATATTCTTTAAATTTGTTATCTAGATGACCTTAGGGCTTCAGTTTGAACTATGTTAATGTAGAAATATATAAGAAAGAGAACCTTGCAAAAATATATGTATAAAAAAAGAGAAGCCATAGATATTTAAACACAGAAAAATTCAAGTATTGTGAAATTACAAAATACACAATATTGTGAAATTATATAATATAGAGTGTTGTAGAAGGAGAATATTTCGTTGTATATTCATAGCTACAGTTTTACAAAAGAAATATAAACAGATTTCCCAGATAGCTAGTACTATAAAAATACCATTTCTGAGAATAAACATCTTGATAAAATGAAAACTTTATATCTAAATTATAGATAGATATCACAATAAAGATGAATTATCTAGAAAATGAACACATTGACAAATAGGAACAATATAACCAAATATCAAAAGCCATTTACTGTAAAAGTATTATTCTGAAAAATGAATTTTCATTAACAAAGGAATAACCAATAAAGGCTAATCATTATGGCCACAACAGTGCTAATGCATGACCATCCTTAAGTTGATTTCAGATTCCGTAAATATTCAGGATTCCGACAGACATGGGCACAATCAATTTTTTGACCGTGCCCATGTCTGTTGGATTCCTGAATATTCGGGGAATCTGCAATCAACTTAAGCTCACCACTAATGCACTCAGTGAAGAAAACCAAAAATACCAATCTGAAAATGATAAATTACCCTTATTATCATACTGCGATGGGTCGCCTGCGACTGCATAGGTTTCAGGGCAATGTTTGCCATGTATTAACCGTAACCTTGGAGGAGCAGAACCGTCGGACCAAGATTACCTCGATTAAGGGGATATCACTTGAATCTTGACCGAGACTCGCATACATTAAACATGGAAATAGAAACACAAATAAAACTGGAAATTGAAGCTTAGCCTTGACAATATTTCGGCATAGACTAAGCAAGTTGGGAAAGTACAAACTTCAAAATTCATTAGCTAAACTAAATAAGTGCATTAATTGCTATTCCGGTTTCATGATTATATGCAACAACACTATCCAGAATGGAATTTAACCATATCAACAATATGGAATGATAGCAGGGGACAAACCCTCATTTAAAACAACTGTGCAAGCAGATCACTCTTCAAAGAAAAAGCTGAGCATTAAATTAGTAAAGATATATGCAAAGAGGAATTCAACATTTAAAACTACCAAGTCAAGCCAAAGCATAAGTTAACCAGAACTCAGAAAGAGTCGACACTGTTGTAGGACAACTTATATATTGACTTGTAAGTAAAACTTACAAAACCCGAGGGAAAACATTGTCACATAAAATTAACAGTTAGCTTAACAATAAAATCTTGACAGAAACAATCCTCGGGAGTTCTCAACACATTCCATAATACCGAAAATGGTTCATCAAGCTTATAATCGCTTCAAGTAAACAAATAAACTTTCTAAAGCATTAACCCTGTGAAGTGGAATTCAAAGGGGAACCAGGACCTGTTAGAACCCCTAAATATGGACGAGAACATGCACATACTCGGATCAATTGGTTGAATCAGGGCATAGAACCATGACAAAACACCGGAGGTGGTGCCTCGGAGTGATACCAAGGGCACTGAAAGACCTCCAGAAGTACCTGTAGTAAACCCGCAAACAACATTATTTGTTATGACAGTAATCAAGAAACAAATTTTTTTGTGTATAGTTAAACCTTAAGACAGAAGAATTTATATACCAAGGCTGCACAACGAGCCAAATCCACCATAGAAACAGAGCATCGGGGTCACTCTCTAGATGCAAAGGAACCACACAGGATGGCCTACCAAGGTTTCATGACATAAGCTAGAAAGTCGTAAACTAAATACTAAACACAACAACACAACTGAACAAGGACCTTACCCGAGGCTTAACCGAAGCTGCTAGACAAGGGCTCTGCCAACAAACGAGATTGAGCTCACATAGCCCTCAATAGAACAAGGATATCGAGAAAGGATAGCCAGCTGGTGAGTGGACAACAGAGGTTCTAATGTTTTCTCTTGCCAATTCTTGGGAGTACAGGAGAGATAAGTTAGAGTTAAATGACTTCCGTCAACGATAAATGAAAACCCTATGGTGTACCAAAGAAATTAAATGCTGAGTAGTGTGACGGGTCATGTAGTTGTTAAATTAGTGGACAAAACACATGGAAAACAGTTGAATAGGCATACGTTTCAGAATACGAAGAGGTATAAGATGCACGTTTCAACTTTTAATCGTTTCACAAACCTTAGGAAAATTGTCGGTCGGTTGTTCCTCTTTGATCCACGTGTCATTAGGTTAATGTAACGAAATGAAATGATCATGCGTGTTTCATTATTTATTTTCTTGAATTTTATTTGTCCTAATCCTTATACGTGTTCATAAATAATAAGCACAGTAAATTTTTAATCATGCTTTCTAAAAAATTAATTTAAGTATGCTTTAAACATTTGATTTAGACATGCAAGAAATTTATTGTTGCGAATTATATCCGTTGATTTAGTGATTACTACGAAAATATACTCACATCTTTCAATTCAGGCCATCCGATCAAAATAACTAATTAAGAAAATGATTAAGTTGCCAATTCTGATAGGGGGATGCCTATCGGCTTAATTACGTCATAATTAATATTTTATTATTATCCATTCATATATATAATTATAGCCTTATAATTATACTTTGATTATGGTTAATTAGAATTAATCATGTTTGAGTATACATTATTTTTTATTAAAAAGTTTTGTTTATAGTAAATGGTCTATGATGATTGATCATGTTTGGTCATGCTTGTTTATAGTTAACTATGGTTTACTATAATTAACTATAGTTTGCCATGTTTGAATATGGTTGAATATCATTTATAGAAGTTGATTTTGTTTGCATATGGTTAATTGATTATGGTTGATTATGATTTGATTGTGGTTGACCATATTTGACCTTACTTGATTATGGGTGACTTTGAGCAACCATGCTTGATAATGTTTGACTATGGTTGACCATGTTTAATTGCATTTTACTATGGTTGATGATGATTAATTATAATAGAGCATGTTTTAATATAGTTGAATTTGATCAACCATCTTTCACCTTGATCACCTTTAGCTCACTTTGTTTGACTCTATTGGAGTATGATTGATGATCGTAGAATTTCATAAATCATGATTAAGAAAGAATTACTATGGTTGACATGTTTAATTATGATTCTCTATGGTTAATTACGTTTATTTTTGGTTGACTAGTTAATCATGTTTGACTTTATTTGACCATTTTTTACTATAGTTGACCATGTTTAACTATGGTTCACTATGTTTCAATACAATTGGTGATGATACCATGTTTGAGTATTAATGATTTTAGTTTAGCATGGCCAATTTTGATTAACCATGTTTGATTATGGTTAATAATTGTTGACCATGTGTGATAACAGTTGACTATGTGTGACAATAATTCGTTGCATCATATTTTGACATTCATCAAGGCCTATTGCAACATTTCTAAGAGATTATCCTTGATTTTGATGTTCCATAATGGTTATGTTAAAAATTATAATGTTCATCTTAGTCAATTTATGTCAAACCATGGTGTTCTTTAATACTTATGTTGCATTACAATGTTTATCCAATTATGTCACATTGCAACATTCATAAATGTGAGTTTCTTTAGATATGGTTAACTAACAATGATTAATTATGGTTTGATCATGATTGACTAAGGTTGATTATGCTTAATCTTGGTTAAGCGTTGGGTTGTGTTATATTCTTTCCATGACTAGCCCACGTAGTTAATCGGGGGGTTAAAGGGGGGGTCACAGGGGGTTTGAGTGGTACCCATAACCCCACTTTATGGGGTCTAGGGCAGTGCCCCGAAACATTTTGGTTTTGGACCTAGGTTGGGCGGACTGACCTATGGTTTTGTGCATGATTTTCGCACATGTTTTTGGACATGATGTTTTTCGGTCCATGGTTTTGGATGCGATGGTTTTCGGTCCATGGTATTGGATGCTTTAGCATGTATAAATATGTATTGTAACATGGAAAATAATGGAAAATCAAGCTGGTAGTCTTGGTTTTGGGATCCAGGGGAAAATCTCTTGTGTATATGTGTTTTTATGTGTTTTTCTCTTGCATTATTTATTTTCTATGTTTAATAATTCGTATGTCAGTAATTTCTGTATGGGTTTAAAACCTACATTTGGTATCAGAGTAGTTTTAGCTTCAAGGGGATGCCTTTGTTGCTGAGGGGTTTCACTCGGGCTAGTGTTAGACCCTATTTGGTGGGATACCTGCAAGATCGCTTCTGGTGGTGAAAGAAGAAGGCAAGCAGTGGAAAGATAGAGATCGAGAAATTTAATGGTCAGAGTTTTGAGTTGTAGAAACTCAAGATGGGGGATCTGTTGGTGGATAAAGATCAGTGGATCGCAGTAGATCCAGGTACTAAACCAATGGGAGTGTCCAATGAAGAACATAAGAAGTTGGATTGAAAGGCAAAGAGCACAATACGATTGCGTGTCTCAAAATCAGTATTACTCAATGTATCAGGGGAAGCTACAACAAAGGCTTTGTGGGACAAGTTAGGGACTTTGTACCAATCTAAGTCTCTGGTGAATAAACCGTTCTTGCAGAAAAAGCTATATAACCTAAGGATGAAAGATGGAGACTCGATGATAGAGCATATGAACGCATTTAATACTATGGTAAGTCAGTTAGCATATGCTGATATTAAAATTTTAGATGAAGATAAGTGCATTAGTTTGTTGTGTTCTCTACTAGATTCATGGGATAGTCTGGTTATTACAATAGGTAGCAATGCAACTGCCTTGCAGTTTGATGAAATAGTCTCATCCTTGCTGACAGATGGGATGAGACTGAAAAATATGAAGAGCCAGAATGGTGATGCCTTGTCTGTATGAGGACTGTCCCAGAACAGAAACAAAAATAAGTCATCCCGTGGAAGATCTAAATCTAGAGGGAGATCTAAATCTCTAGGAAAACCTGTAAAGGTGGTGTGCTGGAAATGCGGAAAGGAAGGACACTTCAAAAGGGAGTGTAAATCTAAAGCTCCTGATAAAGGAAAGAGACTGATGATGCTCCTTCTGCAGAGGCGAAAACCACCTCAGATGAAGGTGGGGATGTGTACTTGGCTTCTTCAAGTACACATGTAGATCATGAGGCATGGTTGATTGACTCAGGTGCATCCTTTCACTTCACTCCCCATAGAGAGTGGTTCTGCGAGTATGAGAAATATGATGGTGGTGATGTCTTCTTAGGAGATGATAGGAAGCCTAGAATCATTGGTCGCGGAAAAGTAAAGTTGAAG
>APFE030306613.1:54411-66883 GCA_000404065.3 Pinus taeda
GACAGATGGATAATCGTTTGAGGGGAGGCTCGATGGTCCTTTGTTCGAGGGGAGGATTGTTGGGTATACGACCAAAGTCCCACATTGACTAGAAGTGGGGAGGATCATGGGTATATAAGGATGGACAAATATCTCCATTGGTATGAGGCCTTTTGGGGTAAGTCCAAAAGCAAATCCATGAGGGCTTAGGCCCAAAGTGGACAATATCATACCATTGTGGAGATATGTGGTGTCCAGAGTCCTTACACCAGTTGAACTGAATGTAATTTTTTTTTAAAAATGTTTTATATGTGTGTCTAGTCAGACATAGCCTCTACGAGGCATATAATGACATTCACACCTCTGCTTCCAGCATGAACAAAGGTAATTTTGTAATATATGTATATTTAAGAACTTAATATAATACAATTCTTAGTCATTTTCATGTAATTTTCATGTTAATATGTCATGGTATACGAGATCATGGAACATGATCTTAGAATCTAATGTTGGAGTTGATTTTTGTAATGACTTATGAAACTCATTACTAATATAATGTGGTTATTTTTTTCTTTAGAAAAGGGAAAAAAAATCTCAGTATTTTACAAAAATAAAATATGGAATTGTTATGAGTAAGATATTTATAAATACCATTATCATGAATTTCTTTTTATGAAATAATATAATTTGAAGTAGAATAGAATATCGTTTTCTTATTCAATTGGAAGAAGATAATTAGAAATTAATTAAATCTTTTAGGAGGATCACTTTTCATCATATATTCAGAGAATTGAACATTGTAGCAGATCAAATAACGGAAAAAAAAAGTATTGGGAAACATGAATTCTTCTACTTATGAAGATGAATCTAGGATAGAGTTATAATGAAAGTCTAATCTTGATTCATGATCCATCAACATGGACATGGAGATTGAGGCACCAAGCACAAAATAAAAGTCTGAGAAAAGAAGCATTGGCGAGGTAGAGAACATAGAGATGGAGGATGCATCCTCGACTAAGAAAGCGAATGTTCAAGAGCAGATAGAGGAAGAAATTTAGGTTAAATTGACTAAAAATAACCTTGATCATCTCAACTTCCAAGTACAACTAGAGGATTCCCAACAAGCTTTTACCTCCCGTTTGACTGAGGTAGCAATCCTAGGTTCAATTGGGAGCACACGATCATAAGTAATGAATGGGAGGAAGGCTAGCTAAAAAAGGAAAGGAACACAATTTTTAGAGATGAAATGTTGGCATAGTTTTTCTCTCATTCAGTGCCATATCAGACCAGGCTCTTAGCTTCCATGGACTTGGAAAGAAACCAAATGAAGTTCTCCCTATATTAGTCTTCAGTGCAGTCCCTACCCTCTCGAACATAATTCAAAATAGTGGATTTGTTTTTAGACATGAATAGTGTCCCCTTGCAAGATAAACTTAATTCACACAAGAAGGAAACAGATATGATATATAGTGATTTGAGAAAAGGAACCTTGACCATAACCAAGGCAGAGAAGTTGTTGGAGAAAGAAACTACTAAGGCAAAATAGGAGAAGGAAAACTCGAGAGCCCTTCATCTCCAAAAACAAGGCTACAACAGACTGATTATCAAGTTGGGGATGGATCCAAATGATAAGGTTGTAGTAGATGCCATTATCAAAAGCTCACGATCAGAAATATAGTCATTGAGGCAACAACTTAAAATTCTTGTTGCAGAGCATGTACAAACCAAGGAATTAGCACAAGTTGAAAATGAGAAGGAAATCCTGGCCAACAAGTTGATTGAAAGAAATAATGAAGTAGTAGAACCCAAGTCAAAGGTAATTAAACTCCAAAAAAGGATTAATTCCCATATCTCTGCAGTGGTTGTGTCGGAATTCCCACAAAATCCCACTGAGAAGTTAGTCAAGGCCCTCGCAAAGATATAGCTATTGGAAAGTGAACTTAAGAACATCCAAATTGACTTGGATAATGCCAATTACACACTGGAAAGTAAGGAGAAGCAACTCAAGTCCACCCAAGCAAGCGTGGATCAAATGAATAACAAGTATCAGGTAGTGTAAGATGAGATTAAAGCACTAAAGAAAAATTTGAAATTAAACATGGCCCTCGTTGAAGCTAGGCATGCAATCTAGGATGAAAACATATCTGAAATAAAGAAAATATGGGAACACTTGAACCTAGTTGCAAAATAGAAAATTGAACTAAAAATCATTGAATTCTCTATCCTTCCAACCAAAGAGGAGAATTCTAGGAATGCTAGCACCGTTGAGAAGTTTATCAAGCTCTTTAATGAGAAATCAACTAATGAATTGAGGGCAACATACATTGTTGAAAAGATGGGTGTTATCATAGAAGTTTCCAAATTTATCCAGAAGAAGGAAGTGAGGGATAAGAATGAAACATGTGTGAATGAGCTAGCAAAGTTAGTTTCAACATACAACTCTAATTTCAACCAAAGGACTAGAGTGGGGTTACCTAGTTGTTGGGATTTACAAGGAGAATTGTTACCATGGGAGAAGTATGAGAAATTTTTAGTTGAGGCCAAGAGGAAGGTGGACTCATCACATGAGAATACTACCACCCTCAAAGGAAGCACCATAGTGAACTACCCACAGAGAGACTTCCAGTTGTTGTGGCTCATTAAGACCTTCTTCGTGTCAAGGAAAAATTACACTCATCTCACGGATTTAAGAATGGCCTATAGTACCCCTATTCACACTTTCATACCGAACCTAGTTCTTTGGAAAATATGTAACGAATTGGTTAACCCACCATGAGTCCAGGAAGTGGATCATGGGTCCACTTCAATGGATGCATCTTTGTTTAACCCTTACTACATCCATGTTTACTTTTACTGTTTACTTTCTCACTTCTTACTTTTACCACTATAGTTTTTCTTCTGTCTTCACTTTGACATGAATTTGTATGCTCTGTAACTATCTTTCCTGTTTTTTATCTTCATGCTAGCTGATTTACTTGACTTGGTATTCAATCTGATGCTCTTTAATCTTGATACACTTTGATTGTTCTTTACTGTGTCCTTTTACCTTCAATGTGTAGTTTAGGTTTTTACTATCTGTTTCAACAGTAAATCGTTTAATTTCATGTTTCCTTTGCTTGTCTTTTTACTGTATGTTTTATCTTCCATCTCTGTTTGAATAGATTTGATAACAATCTTGGATTAAACAGGTCTTATGACTAGTATTAAGATTGTTTATCCAAGGATGTGGTCTTCTAATCACCTGTAAAACAAAACAAACTGTTAAGAAAGCATTGGCTTGCTAGAGAGGTCGAAAAGGTTTCATTTGAACTTGAGAGGTCTGTGCAGTGAGTCTAAAATACTTTTTAGGAGGTAAACCATGCTTAAATCAGCCAATAGAGGATTCCAGTGGAGCAAGTGGGTTACATAGGGTTTTACTGCACAATTAGGTGAAAACGAGCAAAATTGGGGTTTTTGTGTTTAAACGAGTAAATGGTTGATATTGGCGGGTAAGCTTTGAATTAACAGTGGACAATTTTTCATATGCAGAGAGTGGGAAGCGGGAGCGATAAGTGGGTTTCATCGCAATGCTTATGGGAGGTGAGTGGTATTAAAGGAGGGCCGCGCGATTCCACTAGTCATTTGACACGTAACATCGACAGTATTTGGGAAACCACTCACATCGCAAGCTAAAGGTCGACCAAAAGGCCTGTGCAATATGGGCGATAGCAATTGGATCTAAGGGATCTGATGGAACAGTGGTTGGGGTAATGATGTGATTGATGGATAATGGAGGGCGGGCTCGATATTAATTAAAGGAGTTAATCATATCGGGGTGATTTAATTGGTCGCTGACTTATTAGTTAATCCTTGTGACTAATTAATCCTCATTTATTATGGTGGGGTTTTCGGTTCTTAATTATCCACAAATTAGCTAATCAATCCCATTTATTATTTGATTTATGGTTATATTTAACCATCGGGGTAGGATATGTAAACATTTGGGGTTTTATATAATATAATAATACGGGCGTGGGTAATGTCATTTTATTTGGGAATTACATAGTAATAACATTAGTGGTTAATATGACCAAATGAATGGGAAAGCACTAAGTATAATGTTTTTTGAAAATGTATTTCATCATACAAGACTTATACCTTAGGCTAATGATATATGAGGACTTCATGTAGATAGAATGGTTTTAATTTTCCTAAGTAAAATAGGATTTTACATAGGAAAAACTTTATAAAGGGAATGAGTGACTTTATGAAGGGGTGAATATTGATGAAGGGGATTTAATGCTTTAGGTATTTCAAATTATTGGGTCGAGGGTTCAGTCCCTCCAAAAGTTAGAGAAATGCTCTGAGCCCCTCTAACTTGTTTATAGGTACCTTTAACACCAAGGGGAGATTAGTGAATTTTTAGGGAAAAATGGAGTAAGGAAGTTAATTAATTTGATTTTTTCTCCTTGATGTGCTATCTCCAATGTGAGTTGTGCTTTTTCCAAGTGATGAAAGCAAAAGATTTAAGCATTAAACTTAACCATTCACCACATATCTATTCTGCAATCATCATCTACTTACCCTACCTACTTTATCCTAGCATTTTCACTTCTTTATTAGGGTGCACTTAAACTTGCAAAACCTTATCACACTTTTGTTTGTTTTACATATAGCAGTCTATCTAAGTCTACACTTATTACATCCAAGGGCTCAAATTAAACTGTTGAGCTCCTTTTATTCACTCTACCTATCTACTTATCCACCAAGATTAAATGGATTGGACAGATCTTTATTCTCTATCTACAAACATGAAATTCAAACATGGAATAACCAAGATTAAACTATTTGGTTACCATGGATTGTGGCATAAGTAAAAAGTTTCACACAATCTTTATTATACAAAAAGTAAAATAGCAGTGACATTTGGACTTGCACACTTTCCTAGTCTTTTATTTTTCTCGGGGTTCATTTCTTTCATTTTTTGACCTTTTTCCTTCTTTTTGTCCTTTTATTCTTTTTCTAGGACATACCCTCTTTACATTTTTTTATTTTTTTTATTTTTTATGTTGGAAATAATACCAAGAGGGGGGTGAATCATTATTATCAAGTCAAATAATTTTTCATTTTCAAACTTAGATATACGCAACTTCAGATATGGAAACCAACATATACACGCAACTGTGTCTACAACAACTAGTCTATACTCAGTAAACTTAAGATTTAATTAATCTATTGGATCTTTAATCAGTGCATATAAACTTCATTAACCATAAGGACAGAAAATAGGTGCAGTAAATAGAATAGATCATCACACATATGAACACAAGATATAAGGTGGAAACCCAATGTGGGTGAAAACCACTTGCTGCAATGCTTCTTTATCTTTTTGTTAATAAGAAACTTCTTTTTACAATATTTTTGTACTGGTGCAGTCTTATACGAGTACGCAGAATTCTACATGCAAAAGGCTACAAACTTCTCTCATTCACCAGCTTCTCCTGGAAGGGAGCTACAACCCCCTTAGCTCTTGTATTAGCTGATGTACTAGTACGTAGGTGCTGACCTACAGAAGGCTACAACCTTCTATTTCTTTCATGGACCACGTTTCATAAATTTCAGATTGGATCCATTAATCAAACATCAAATATATCTGCATCAAGCAATCCCCCTTGCACCAACCAAAACTAAATCATTTAATCACTTCTCTAAATGCTGTAACCAGAATACAGTAACAGTAACCAGACACCAATCCTGAACCCAAAATACTGCAGCAATAAAAACAACTAGCTTAAACATAGTTTATGAGACGTACGCTACTTCAAGATGAAGAAACTGCATGCATACACTTTTGTATTAAGGCAAACCAACGTATACGATGTTTTGAATTACCGAACTGCGTGTATATGCGCCTTTGCTGCACTGAACCTGCGTACAGATATATAAAAGATAATTTACCCTTTTCAATTATTCAGACATCAGTTATACCTAGATTATCAGATTTATAGATCAAGTCATCCGCCAAATATAACAGATCAAAATCACACAAAGATACTTCTCTTCAAGCCTCAATATCTTGACCCATCAATATAACTTATCCTTCTCCTAGCGCTCAGGTTTCTCCTTGATTCAAATCCAGCTATGCATCATAACCTAATGACTAGTATTCTAGATCTTGATCTTCATAAGATATTCAATCCTTGAGTGAGTGCCTTTGCCTAATGATCTCC
This sequence comes from Pinus taeda, assembly GCA_000404065.3. Classification (NCBI taxonomy): domain Eukaryota; kingdom Viridiplantae; phylum Streptophyta; class Pinopsida; order Pinales; family Pinaceae; genus Pinus; species Pinus taeda. The sequence continues at coordinate 60,600 of APFE030306613.1, forward strand.
TTCCCTTTTTATAGTCTTAGGCCTTACTCAATACCATGGTCCAAAACCACTTAGAACCCAATACTTGGGTTCAACACTTCAGATGCGATACAATGGTCAAAAACCATAGGTCCAAATACCAAGGACCAAATACCATGGACTAAAAATACGTTTTCCCACATGTATGTGCTTTTCTATGCATGAAAGTGCGTGCATAAGCATACGAGACTTTTGATCAACGATCTCGCGTGTATATGCACCATGATTAAGTGGAAACTGCATATATCTCTTTTTCCTTTATTCTGAGAGCCTGAATTGTGATCTGTCATCTGAGTGAGTTTCCATCAAGGACAACATCTGTGTCATAGTGCCAAACCTGTATCATAATGCCAACAATCTCCCCCTTCGGACTTGATGGCAACCCCAAGTCACTCTCCCCCTTTTGTCATCAAGGGCAAAGGGTGATGCTCCCCCTAAGTACATGCTGAAATCTTCTGCTCTGCTGTGTTGTCCATGCTCCCCCTGACTGTAGGCAAGGTCTACAAAAAGATGTTCTACAAGAAAGAACATGACTCTATAAATGACCTTCCTATAACCGAAGACTCATACATACATCCATCTCCCAACCAAGTGGGGATATACCAAGATTGACCAATCCACCAAACCAAGTGGGGATACACCAAAAGTTTACACATGATAAAATAAGAACATTACATCATCATTCCCAAACATAGTGGGGAAACCAAAATAGGTAGTTACATGACCTTGATAATAAAAGAAATACATGACATAGAGATGAAATATCTACAACAAGACTATGATAGTCATAAAAAACTATCATTAGCAGCATTTGTCAATTATCATTCAGATCAGCAACCATGTTTTCCCTCAACACTTGTTCCACCTGAAACCAAAAACAAATGTGAAATTGAACCAAGATCTTCTAGGAGAATGCCAACAATGCATTATTAGAAATATATGCTCCCCCTGAGCTTGTGCCAAATGGTCTCCGTCAGACCCATGTAAGACTTTTTTCGTCCTAAGTTGTTTTTCTTCAAATTAACATATATGCGACTGTATCCACAGAAACCAACATATGTACATGGATTCTCATGAAACTCGCGTACAACCACTTTTCTCTAAAACAGATAAGTTTCAACAGCAAAATGATGCATCGACTACTCCCAGATTTTGTTTGAGGTATTCAAATGTCTCCTTAGGTATTGGTTTGGTGAATATATCAGCAACCTATTCCTTGGAGGGAACATACTCCAATTTGACCTTTTGTTCAAGCGCTTGTTCCCGAAGAAAATGATATTTGATAGGTATGTGCTTGGTCTTTGAATGCATGACTAGATTCTTTGAAATACTGATTTCACTTGTATTATCACATAAAATGGAGATAGGTGGAGTACAAATGATTTGAAAGTATTGCAAAATTTGCATCATCCAAAGGAGTTATGTGCAGCAAGATGTAGCAGCCACATATTCTACTTCAGCTGTAGATAATGCAATTGAACTTTGTTTCTTGTTGAACTAAGATACTAATCTGGAACCCAGAAAGAATGCACCACCACTAGTGCTTTTTCTATCATCCATGCTTCCTACCCAATTTGCATATGTGTATGCATGAAGCTTGAGATCTGTATCTCTAGGATACCATAAGCCATAGTTTTGTGTTCCTTGAAGATATTTGAAAATCCTTTTAACCGCCTGAAGGTGTGCTTCTTTTGGATTTGCTTGGAATCTTCCAACTATTCCCACTGCATGCATGATGTCTGGTCGGGTACCTGTCAGATAGAGCAGAATACCGATCATGGATCTATAGGTTGGTTGATGTACTGCTACTGAATCATCATTTGTGCTGAGGCTCCCTCCTATTACCATAGGGGTACATACTAGTTTCAAATCTTCCATGCCATATTTCTTCAAGATATGCTTGAGGTACTTGGATTGTGATAGAATGATACCGTCTTTATTTTGTTGGACTTGTAAACCAAGAAAATATGTCAGCTCACCAAACAGGGACATTTCAAATTCTTTCTGCATTACCAAACCAAATTTTTGACTCATGGCTTCTTCATTGCTACCAAAGATGATATCATCAACATACACCACAAGTATTAGCAATTTATCATTATCAATTTTCATATATAGATTGCTATCTGCTGATCCTTTTGAAAAACCGTGTTGACAGAGGTATTTTTCTAGACGATAATACCAAGCCCTTGGAGCCTATTTAAGACCATAGAGTGCCTTCTTAAGTTTGCATACAAGTTTTGGATCATTTCAAAGGATGAATCCATCTGGTTGCTCAATATACACTTCTTCTTCTAAGTCTCCATTTAAAAAGGAAGATTTCACATCCATTTGATATACTTTGAACTTATGAAAGCTAGAAAGAGCAAGGAACATTCTTATCGATTCAAGTCTAGCAACTGGTGCAAAAGTTTCTTCAAGGTGTATACCTTCTTGTTGAGCATACCCTTTACAAACAAGTCTTCCCTTGTTTCTAATAACATCTCCATTTTCATTATGCTTTTTTTTTAATATCCATTTTCTCCTGATGACATTCTTATCATTAGGTCTAGGAACCAATTCCCAAGTGTTATTCTTTTCAATTTGCTCAAGTTATTCATTCATGGCCTTGACCCAGCATTCATCTTTGCATGCTTCACTTACATTTCATGGTTCAATGGAGGAGATCAATGCGAGATAGCTTGAAGCTTCCATTATAGTTCTTCTTGTTTGAACACCTACCTCTTTCTGCCCCAAAATTTGAGTCTCTGGATGGTTCTTCTGGACATACCTGGATGGAGTACTTTCTTCTATTCTTATTTGATCTTCTGGTTCCTCATAAGTTTCTTCTTCAGCGTTAGTCTGATCTGATGTTGAAGGATAGTCCTCTTCGTCTTCAAAATCTTCGGTTTTTATCTGTTTTGAATTGTTGCCTTCTTCATCAACCACCACATCAATAATTTCAACAATTTTTCCAAGTCTTTTATTGTAACACTTATATCCTTTACTTCAGGAAGAGTAACCAAGGAGAATGCCTTCATTTGCTCTAGGTTCAAACTTGCCAAGATTTTCATTAGTCCTTTTGATGTAACATTTGCTTCCAAAAACCTTGAAGTATTTTACCGTAGGAGTCTTACCATACCAAAGTTCATGAGGAGTTTAAGTGTTGTTTACCAGAACATTTGTTTTGCTGAGAATAGTAATGGTAGCAAATGAAGCTTCACCATAGAAGGTTGCAGGAGTTCTAGATTCATCAAGCATAGCACGAGCCATTTTTTGAAGCATTCTATTTATTCCTTCCACTACTCCATTTTTCTGAGGAGTCCTTGCAGTAGAGAATTCCCTTCTTATTCCATGTTCTTCACAAAAGTCGAAAAATTCATCCGAGGTAAATTCCCCTCCTCAATGAGACCTGAGGCATTTGATTCTGTGATCTGATTCATTTTCAACCAAGGCTTTGAAAGCTTTGAAATTTTTGAAATATTCGTCTTTATGCTTCAGAAGTCCCATCCAACACATCTTGGAAAATTTGTCAATGAACAATATAAAGTATTCTTCTCCTCGAGGTGAATTTTTCCTCAATGGACCACATAAATCAGTATAGTGGCTTACTAGCTGATCCTTCCTTCTCAGGGAAATTAGTTCTGGTTTGCTTACCAAATTGACATGATTTGCATATTGTATTGTCTAGAATTCTGATATTAGGGAGATCACGAACCACCTGATATTTGCATGCTTTCATTATCTGAGAGAAGATTAGATGCCCCAATCTTCTGTGCCATAGCTAGTGTTCATCATTCTTGCTTAGATAGCACTGTTGTTGTCCTCCTTGGAGTATGTATAAATTATTTGGAGTTCTTATGCCTTTAATCACTATTTCTCCTGTATCAAACTCACGAACAATACATCCATATAATCCAAATATTACCTCATTTCCTTGATCACACATTTGGCTAACACTTAATAGATTATTCTTTAAGCCATCAACATACATAACATTTCCAGCTTTAACTTTTCTTTCAAAAGAACAGAACCTTTACCTTTTATGAATGTAGGTGTGTCATTTCTGAATGAGACATTCCTTTCCTTTTCTAAGGCACTATATGACTGAAGTTTTTATTTTCCAGAATCTCGTGACCTTTGGTTAGATAAATTTTCAAGGGCAGTAGGATTGAACCATTTATAGAAATAATTTATCATGCTGTAAAGGGTCGAGGAGATTTCTCTCTCTCCTCCAACTGGACATCAGAAAGAAAGTCATTGTATGAAGGTGATGTCAGCAACCACCCATTGGGAGGTGGACACATGGCGGGCCATTTTGAAGTTTTCAGGTACCCAAAGGGCCCATATATGGATGACACATGGATCAATCATAGGGTGACATGTGGATTGGTTGATGTTAGCATGATGTCACCCTGGCAGTATATCCCAGAAGGTCAAAAGCCCCATAATAGTGTCTAATTTCATTTTAAAAGGAGCCAAGCTTGTGGCATTAGGGGACTAGAGCACCAAGGCATTAAGGCTCCAACTTAGTAGTAACTGGTGCCATTCTCAACATGGAGGAGTCTCCAAGTGGAAATTGAGCTTCCACATTTCTCAAATATGAACGATTAAGGAGCGACCACCTATGGAGGGGATCATTTCCCATCTCAAAGTAACCTCACTAGAGAGGAGTTTGGCCATATGAATAAACAAGTAATTTAATCCAGTGCTTGCCCCCAAAAATTGAAAGACAATATAGAAAAGTGTGTAGATCAATGGTTGTGTTTGATTCTGGGGCTTAAGCCTTACCTCCAACTCCACCCAGGTACCCTGCTGGGAAGATAAGATAGGCCCGCAACATGTCATGCTAGCGCGAAAACCACATCAACCATTGGGACCATTATCAGGTGAGAGTGGTAAGCGAGCATGAGATAAAATTGATATGTGTGTGTGTGTGTGTGTGTGTGTGTGTGAGCATGATCTACATAGAGAGAGCTAAGTTTTTCATATTAAAAATATTATTTTTTTATGTAAAATTATATTTTTTATTATTTTTCGATGTTGGTGTCATAATAATTCAATCGCATTTTGTAGACATGTGTTCACGCAAGATTTTTTCAACTATTTAAATAAATTGAAAAAACAAGAGTACCATTTTGAATAGGACTCATTAACGAATATAGTGGTCTTTTTTGAAAAAAAATCGTTGTGTATATTTTATGATATTTATTTTTTACTCAACCTCTTTAAAATTGTTCAAAAATGTTTCAAGCATTATGTTTAAAAGAAATTAGATGAAAAATATAATATGAATTCGAACATAGAAAACTCATATGCCATTGGATAGAGGATTCCTTCCTAAATCCAATATGATCAACTCTGCCAGCTAAAGAAAAAAAAATCCGAAGTCCACTAGGATACAAAATGGTGTTGTAGGAAATTTTGCAGAAGGGGTGATGGAATTGTGGATTTTAGGACTTCAGAGGCTCGATCGAGTGCATAAAGAAATTGATCGAGCGTTTAAATTTCAAATTCAAATAACTCGATTAAGGGTTTCTTATACCCTTGATCAAGCCATTTACATGATTAACTATTATGCTTGATCGAGCCTTTATAAAAAAAAAAATTGAAACCCATAATTTAGATTTTAGAATAAAAGATAGATTTAAATTTAAGTTTTTACTACATTTTAAAATTCCAAATTTTATTATAATTTTCGTTATCATGTCATGTAGAAACCTTATTAAATTTAATATAAAAAATTAGAAAATTATTATTAATAATTATTATTATGAAATCTGATATTAAATTAAAAAATATTAATATATTTTAATGCTAATATTAAATTTATTAATTGGATTATATAATACTATTAACTTAAAATAAAATAAAATTTGTTATATTATAATATATATAGTAAAAACACATAAATAATGGTGGTTGATATATGTCATAGACTAACAAAAGAGTAATTAAAAGAAAAAAAAGTCGTACAGCTAACTCAATATGTAATTTTATTTAACCTAATTTTTTAATAAATATAACATAATATAATATATAATATTTTTGAAACCCTGAAGTAGTCATAGCCTAAAGATACTTAAAGAAATAAAATCTAAACAATGTTAATTGAAAGACATGAAGCGCTCTATGTATCTCTAATGGAGGTAGCGAGAACATTGATATTTTGTAAAATTTTAAGTAATATTTCCATGGAAAAATTATCATTTTCCCTCCAGGTGAATGTACAAAACACATTTGAAATCTTGCATTTTAAATATGTATTATATAAAAAATTAAATTGT
>APFE030306617.1:0-10795 GCA_000404065.3 Pinus taeda
TTTAGATTTACTATCCAACTTGGTTCTTTTCTCCTTTGGAACATGTACATATGCATCACATCCAAATACCCTCAGATGTGAAAGAGAAGGTTTCTTACCAGTCCATACCTCTTGTGGAGTCTTATCTTCCAATGCTAATGAAGGTGATTTGTTGACCAAGTAACATGCAATCTCCACCACCTCTACCCAGAATTCTTATCCTAACCCGGCACCACTGAGCATGCTTCTTGCCCTTTCCATCAACGTCTTCTTCATTCTTTCAGCAACTCCATTTTGCTGAGGTTTATATGGAGTAGTCTTCTATCATGCTATACCACAATTCTTATAGAATTCTTCAAATTCCTTACTACAAAACTCTCCACTGTTACCTGTCCTCAACACCTTGATCTTCTTCTCTGTCTGGTTTTCCACTAGAGCCTTAAATTCTTTAAACCTATCAAAGACTTCAGATTTCTTCTTAAGAAAATATATCCATGTATTCCTTGAGAAGTAATCTATAATGATACAAAGTACACAGACTTACCCCGTGATGAAACCTTCACGAGTCCAAACACATCACTGTGCACAAGCTCTAATATATGTTTCACACTCTTACCACCATAATAGAAACTCACTCAATTCTGCTTCCCATATACACAATTTTCATAGAAATCAAAATCCAAAGAGTTATTACTCATACATTCTACCATACCTTTACTATGAAGTATTCAAAGGCCCTTCTCTCCAATATGTCCAAGCCTTTGATGCCACAACATGGTCTTCTCTCTAGAGACCAATAGATTTTCTGCTCCACTTTCAGGAACCACAGAGCTGTTGCACCCATCAACAACAATGCTACCTTGCAACTTGTACAGAGTTCCAATCTGAACTCCCTGTATCAATACCAGTGCTCCCCCAACCATTTTACAGGTATCCTTCTCGAATACTATTTTTACACCACCATCATATTTCTCATACTCACAGAACCACTCTCTATGGGGAGTGAAGTGAAAGGATGAACCTGAGTTAATCAACCATGCCTCATGATCTACATGTGTACTTGAAGAAGCGAAGTACACATCCCCACCTTCATCTGAGGTGGTTTTCGCCTCTCCAGAAGGAGCATCATCTTATCCCTTTCCTTTGTCGGGAGCTTTAGATTTACAATCCCTTTCGTAGTGCCCTTCCTTTCCTCATTTCCAGCACACCACATTTACAAGTTTTCGTGGAGATTTAGATCTCCCACTCGGTGAATTATTTGTGTTTCTCTTTTGGGACCGTCCTCGTACAGACAAGGCATCACCATTTCGGCTCTCCATATTTTTCTGTTTCATCTCCTCCATCAGTAAGGATTAGACTATTTCATCAAACTGCAAGGCAATTGCATTGCTACCTATTGCAATAACCAGACTATCCCACGAATCTGGTAGAGAACACAACAAACTAATGCACTTATCTTCATCTGGAATTTTAATATCAACAGATAATAACTGACTTACCACAGTATTAAATGTGCTTAGATGTTTTGTCACTGAGTCTCCATCTTTCATCCTCGGGTTAAACAACTTTTTCTGTAGGAACAATTTATTCACCAGAGACTTAGATTGGTACAAAGTCCCTAACTTGTCCCACAAAACCTTCGTCATAGCTTCCCCTGATACATTCAGAAATACTGAATCTGAGACACACAATTGTATTGTGCTCTTAGCCTTCCGATCCAATTTCTTCCATTCTTCATCGGACACTCCCATTGGTTTAGTACTTGGATCTACCGCAACCCATTGATATTTATCCACCAACAGATCCTCCATCTTGAGTTTCCATAACTCAAAACTCTGACCATTAAATTTCTTGATCTTTATCTTTCCACTGCTTGTCTCTTCTTTCACCACCATAACCAATCCCGCAGATCTCCCACTAAATAGGGTCTACCATAGGCTTGAGCGAAACTCCTCAGCAACAAAGGCGTCCCCTTGAAGCCAAAACTGCTCTTATACAAAATATAGGTTTTAACCCCATACATAAATTACTTGCATACGAATTCTAAAACACAGAAAATAAAAAATGTGAGAGCATAACACATAAAATACAAATACACAGAGATTTTCCACTAGATCCCAAAACCGGGACTACCAGCTTGATTTTTCATTATGTTCCTTTCAATGTTACAATACGTATTTATACATGCCGAAGCATCCAATACCATGGACCGAAAACCATCGCGTCCAAAACCATGGACCGAAAACTATCATGTCTAAAACCATGTGTGAAAATCATGCACAAAACCATAGGTAGGTCCACCCAACCTAATATAGGGTCCAAAATCAAAATTTTCCGGGGCAACGGTGGGGTTACCTACACCCCTCAAACCCACTGTGACCCTGCCCTCTACGCAATCGGCGCAACGAAGGGGGGGCTCCACCCCCCTTCTAACCCCTCGGTTAACTATGTGAGCTAGTCATGGAAAGAATATAACACAACCCAACAGGTTGAAGGACAAATGGTCTACAAGGAGAGGCAAAAGTTGGTGAGCTTAGGAATGATTCTTGAAGGACAAAGAAAGGAGGTCAAGGGAGCATATCACATCAACCCAAGTTCATTGTGGGAGAAGGACATTTTGCAGTGATAGGTGCCAATCCTCCATGTCCTAAGTGTGTATTCATCGGGCAACACAAGAAGACACTAATGGGAAGTATGTCCCTAAGAGTTGTGTCCTTGAAGGACTAAGGGGAAACTAGTGGGAAAGAAGTCCCAAAGGAGATGAGGAGCAAAAATGGGAAGTTGACAGTTATTGACAAATGGAGTTGTGAACAACTTGACATGAGTCTCGATGTGACGATGTGTTGAAAGACTAATGATCATCTAGGGAGGTTAATTTTAGTTAACAATGACATGTTCTATGCTTAGCACAATTATTTTATTGTCCTTTAAGCAGACCAATGGCAATTTCCAAATTAGTTTTCCAATAGCAATCACATTAACAGTAATTGTAGATATAATATGAATAATAAAATGCAGAAGACAAGCCAAGACAAGAGAACACCAAATTTGGTGGATGCTAGGGAAAAACCCTCAGATGGGGAAAACTCTTAATCAATTTTTCTTATTATTATATCAAATTTTCAGCTCAGAGAGAGAGAGAGTACAAAAGTCAAAATAGACTTGTCAAATCACAATCAAAACAACCATGTCAAATCTACAATTTTATGTAGTAGTAAACAACCCTAACTAGAAATTCAATGATAGTCAAATCAACGACAAATAATCCTCTTTGTAGCTCGGTCAAAGGAAGTAAACTCGACCTTCTGAAGTGGTCAAAGTCAGCCCAAAACAATCTTCAAATCAACGATCAAACTTGGTCAAATTCTGCACTTCAAGTCTGCAGTCAACTCTGTGGTTAGCCTTGGTCAATGTGCCCAAAATACCTCGATTTTTGTGCTAGCGAAAGAAGCTCTCCAAAATGAAAAATTTGACCCAAAAATCGTAGTCAAATTTTTGGTCAAAGTGCCTAGTCAATGCTAGTCAAACCTGCAATAGAAGTTTGAAATTCAGCGCTGTAATTTTTCCTAAAATTCTTCCTTCTTGCCACACATGTGAGAGAAAATAAATGCCCAATAAGTTGTATGGACCAATCAGAGAAGGAGAGAGACGATTATGTGTGATGAGATGATGCCAAATGAGGTTTGAGGTCTTTTATATTTATACAAGTATTGAGGGTGAAGTGACATGTCTCTTGGGCTTCATGAGCCTACATGATGATGTGGTCGACCTTGACAATTTGCACATGTGTGGATATAAATTAAAAAACACATTTATGCTTATCCAAATTTGATGATCTTTAGGTCAATTTTGGTCCTCTTGAAAAGAGGAAATCAATGCAGTCATCATCTCCATTAAATGAGCTATCCAAAGTGGAATTTGGCCCCTGTTTTCAATTTTAACAAGTTGGAACTGAATTCAGTGACATAATGGAGTTGGTTCAATGATAGAGGCATATTAGAGTTGCTACAGATAGGGTGTCGAAGGACCTAGAAAGTGTATTCAGGGTATGACTGAGAGGAGTTGAGAGAGCCTACTACATCAGCCAAATAGACAGTGTATCTTAGTCACGCAGTTTGGTTGTCATAGTTGTTGACACCAAGTCCCAATTGTAGTCTTGTATTAGTGGATGTATGAGGGCCATTATCCCTGGTACGGGAGCCCTAGACAGATGTATTATCAGTTGATTAATATAATGAAGTTGGGTTTTTACTGAAATTGTAAAAATTTATCTATATTTGTGCACGTGTTGATTTACTACTATTTATTGTTACATTGTGCAAAGTAGTTGCTTTGATACATAGATTGGTAGTGTTAGTGATTGTAAGATTCTAACCTAGACTAAAGTATTGTGGAATAACAACATTGTCACGGATACTGAAGTGCTAACAAAAATGGCAGGTTGGGTTCCAAATGAAGTGCATACTAGAGAATGTTATACACAATACATGTATACAGTGGATGTTTATTAGCACCTAAAGTTCCTCTTTGGTAGAGTTTTGGTAGATAGAAATGAGTAAGGAGGACATTATTTTGTCTCTAAATCATATGTAGCGGCACATGGTAGCAATGGATCGAAGTATGGATCTTATCAAAAAGCACATGGACACTCCTCCTTATCCAGGTTGCTCCCCAAGCAACAACAAGGGCTCATTCTAGTTGAAGCGAGTGATTCAAATAATTTAGTCTAAATATCATTTAGTTTCTTTACTTTAAACTATTTATTTTCAATTATATAATTTTTAGTTTACAAATGGCCCAATAAGCCCAAAAAATAATGTAGGCATTTTGGTCTATGGAACTCTTGTTAGTACCATATAATTGAAACCACTGAAATTCTATATGTGATTTGACAAAAATTAACATGTAAACTTTTGTTTTTAAAAAATACAAAAATATTTACTTAGAAAAAACATGCACACTCATATTCAACTTTTTATTTTTTACCATTACAATTAAAAATACACTTAATTTGTTTGTTAAATGATTAAATTTTAAATATAAATTTTTAACTGTATTATTGGCTCAACTATCCCAAAGATATTTATTCATGTCAATGTCTTTACATGCATATATTTTTGTAAACTCTTACTAACAAATAGTGATAAATACTCATCAGTAAGCAGTAATCACAAAGCTCTCTGGAGAAAAAGAAAATAATTGCTAGCTTCTCCGGGCCATTAATTAATACCCAGGACTAATGAATGAGTTACTGGTACCTGTAGGCAGGGACTAATCACTTCCTCATGGCTGCTCTTCTCTTCTTCTGCATGTTAGAACCATGCATCTCAGATCGACGGGGCAGTAATTTCGCAACTATTATCAGTGCAAATGTCGATACGACAACACAGAGCAATGTCTTAGTCGCACAGAAGAATCGCTTTGGATTACGATTGTGACTGCTGCCGATGGCGCGCTTATCATCGTTTTCACCGGGAATTACTTTTTCTGCTGAATTTTTCTCCTCGGCTTCTGGATTGAGTGGCCGCACTGCTTCAGTTGATTCAATGTCGTTAGAGGAATGAAAATCAGATGCAGGACCAGCCTCTTCCGAGGGTTTACCTTCATGATTCACTATTTGATGCTCCAGTAGGTCTTCTGCCATTATTTTCCCCAAATTTTCTTCTAGGGGTGGATGATCTGAACACAGGCGCTCCACAGGAGGCGGCTGCTGTTGCTGCTGATCCTGTGGATTCTGGGATGGAGTTGAGGTCTCCTTCCTGTCTTTTACAAAGCTTTTCTGATCACCATGCTCATCTTCTTGTTGTTGTGAAGTAAGAATATCTGATGAAGGGCCTTTAGAAACTTGCAGATCTTCTTCTTGTTTTGGACAGTGAATATCTGATGAAGGGCCTTTAGAATCTTGCATATCTTCTTCTTGTTTTGGACAGTGAATATCTGATGAAGGGCCTTTAGAAACTTGCAGATCTTCTTCTTGTTTTGGACAGTGAATATCTAATGAAGGGCCTTTAGAAACTTGCATATCTTCTTGTTTTGGACAATGAATATCTGATGAAGGGCCTTTAGAAACTTGCAGATCTTCTTCTTGTTTTGGACAGTGAATATCTGATGAAGGGCCTTTAGAAACTTGCATATCTTCTTCTTGTTTTGGATAGTGAATATCTGATGAAGGGCCTTTAGAAACTTGCAGATCATCTTCTTGTTTTGGACAGTGAATATCTGATGAAGGGCCTTTAGAAACTTGCAGATCTTCTTCGTGTTTTGGACAGTGAATATCTGATGAAGGGCCTTTAGAAACTTGCATATCTACTTCTTGTTTTGGACAGTGAATATCTGATGAAGGGCCTTTAGAAACTTGCAGATCATCTTCTTGTTGTGGACAGTGAAGCAATCTTTGGGAGTCTGAGTGCTCTGTAACGTCTCCTCCAGAACTAATCTGGGGTGCTTCTGCGATATCATGCTCGCCTTCGTCAATTATAAATTCTGCTGCAACTTCATAGAAATCGCAATCATCGGGCAACTGGGGATTCATGGTGATGAAACTTGACTCGGACTATATATATTATGGGTCTCTAATCGAAGAGCTTTCTGCTGGAGTTGCGCCTGTGGGGCAATGTTGCTATAATGAAACTTGCAGAAATTATAACAATGTCTTCGTAGTTGGACATGTATATAAGGAAAAGGAGATCTTGACGTTGAGTTGAAGTTTTCACTTTGCTTGTCGGTGCGAAAATTGAAAAATTCAAGCATTTAATGCGACTTACAAGGATGGTTGTGATATATTCTCTGAATTGACTGTTTGGCATTTTTAATAGCATTTAATGTGCTCTTGGTCATCCTTAATTAGATTGTGGGTTTAGGTTATTGATGGTGGGGTTGTTGAAGTAATCTGAGTTTAGTTAATAGAATATTTTTAGTCGAGTTGTTTTTAGTGAGATTTTTTGGAAGTTTTTCTGGTGGGATTTTCTGGTTTAATTTTTTTAAAATTCAGTAGAAATTTATTGAAATCACAAGCTTGATCAATAACCCCTACATGAACTCACAAGCTCACAATGGATAAAAATCATTCGAGGGTCTTCAATGATAGAAGGAATGATAGGTAATGCGGGTCATTTGGAAATAGCCCACTCTTCAAAGAAAGCAAGGAACCCCAGGTATGAAGAATCAAATTTTTTTTCTAATAAGATAAAGAAGCATTATATTATATTGGCCCCCTACCCTAGACTCTTTGGGAATCTAGCTTATTGATTGTAGTGCTTCAACGCACTTCATCGGATAGAAGGATGCTCTCTCTAATTTGGTAGAGATGGAAACAATCAAGGGATTATACTTAGAGCCAATGCCACCTATCCCGGAAAGGGTGTAGGGAATATTACCCCTCAATTGGATGAGGGTAACTCGATTCATTTACGAGAATCTATTTATGTACCTGATCACAAGAAGAACCTGGTGTCCATTTCGGCAATGGAAGTCAAAATTTTCAGGGTGGCATTCATCGATGGGAAGGTACGTGTTTGAAAATAGAATTTTCAAAGATGCTTTTACTCATGGGTTCAGGGTTGGCAATTTGTATAATGTTGTATGATGGTCCATTGGGGACCATGTCAGTTGACACATCTCATCTATAGCACCAGAGGTCTACTTATTGTGGGGCCCTACCTGATGTGAATCAAATGGTGACAGGGGTGCCTGAATTCAAGAAGAGCATGAAGGTACATGTATGAGATGTACCGAAGGAAAATCTTACAAGGGGACCATTCCCCTCATGTAGCAAGTCCACAGGTTTGGAACAACCCAAGGGATTTGAGATTTAGTATCGGGAATCTCATGTATGCAGGTGGAAGAAATCCCTTTGTGGCTTAAAGCTAACACCTCGGGCTTAATATGAGAGGATTGATAGTTCTCTGATGAAGTTGAGATTCATTAGGAGTGAAGCCATTCCAAACCATTGCTTGAAGGTTGTGGATGATAGACCTCTCATACAGGCATCTTCTGAGGATGACCTCTTTCTGACAGGTGTAGACCCTCTCATTTGCATAAGTAAGAGGGAGTTGGATTCCGATTTGGAATGGTGAACTGCAAGCGCGTGACTACCTCAATGGAGCTTAACTTTCAGAAGTTATGTGGTGGTGATGCCAGACCAGATTTGGGAAATGCCTCTGAGTTTCATAAACTCATTTGCTTTGATGTTCTTGGTGAACTTCCGTCTGGATATATGTTTTTCAGTTAGCATGTTGGGCTTATATTTGATTGAGCCTCACTGGATTGATGCCAAGAATCTCTGAGATATCTTCGGGGCACAATCTCTCATGGATTGAGATACACTGCTGGAAATGTGAAGCTACATGATTATTCGAATGCTGATAGAGCAGGCAGTGTGGAGGATCTCAAGAGCACTTCAGAATGTTGATTCTCTTTGGGTTCTGCTTGATATATTGGATGAGCAGGAAGCAGAAGATGGTTTCTTTGAGCACCATTGAGATCGAATACATAACTATGAGTATGACCTCATGTGAAGTTGCCTGGTTGTGGAAGCTCTTCAGTGATTTGTTTGTACACATGATGGATACCACCATGATCTTCTGTGTCAACCAGGGGGGGATTCAATCATTGAGGAATCCCGTATTCTATGATTTTTCTAGCATATAGAAATCAGATACTAACTTATATGGGATATGTTACGTCGATGAGTGAGGAGGCTCCATCGCATTGAGACTAATGTACAAGTCGTAGACATTTTTGTCGAAGCCCTGGGGAAGGTCAAATTTGTGACTTTCTCGAATGACTTGGAGTCATTGAGGGACCCTCTTATGAGGGTCCTGCATAATGCATGCATTGAGCTCTGGGAGCTCCATGGGGCTTGGGGTACTTCTTGGAGCAACAAGCGACCATAGGGCGAGTCACGCTCCCCTAATTGTGTGTTGTGTATAATATGAATGGTTCAACCTTCCCTTGTGATACCCTGTGGTGACTTATGGATAGGATGAGTGCTTCTCCTATCTAGGCATCCTACCCATGCAGTCCGGTGCTCATGGGAATTACCTCTCATCTGGCCAATGAGAAGGGAAATGGGGTTAGGGACCATAGTAGTACTATCGATGGACGCATCGTGGTATCTACCATACTCCCTATGCTAGGATGACCTCCATTGATCTGGGATCAATGAAACTGATTTGGGATTAGTATTAGTGGTTTGATACACTCTCTTGTGATATTGATCTAGGATAAATGAAACTGACTTCAAGTCAGTAAGAGTGACATAACTCACTCTCTTTTGGAACTGATCTAGGATCAATAAGAGTGGTATGACACACCCTCTTCATATGGAACTGACTTCGGGTCAGTAGAGAATGGTATGAGACACTCTCGATCAATTCTTCTTCTCCATGGTTTAGCAGAGCAGAGCAGAGCTATGTAGGACACTGATGGCAGAGATAGTACAATTGGATAGATGGATCAGCGGATGGAGTTCTCCCTAGTTGAGAGGGAGCGTTAAAATTGGCAACTAGGGCCACAATCCATGTGGTCATCTTATTTATGGCAGCTGATATTTTTTTTTGGATCTGTCTCATCGAGAGGTGTAGTATTGATCTAAAGGTCATCTGATTACGATAAGTATTCTTGGAGTTATGAATTTATTTGTGTTATAAGACAATTCACCAAGTTTGGCCAACAACTAAATAACACCCACATGTTCTCAACGTTTTAGTATAAAAAGAGGTGACTTGATTGTCATTTCAACACACTTCACTCTTGATTTCTCTCCACTTGTTTTGGGTTTTAGTGGAAGAGAGATCAAGGAGTGGAAGCCCTAGACGTTGGAGGAAAGCAGGTTTCCCTAGACGTAACAAAGAAGACAAGCCAGCGAAGCTATGGAAGGGATCTACATTGACCTAAGGGAGCTCATGGAAGAAGTTTAGCGCAGCTATGGAGGAGGCCTTAACAAGCCCTAGAAGCAGTCCTAAAGCAGCCCTAACGTTGTCCTAAATCTGCCCTAACCGTAGGTCTCCCCAGCCCTAACCACAGGTTTGTTCAAGTGCTAGACGCAGGTCTATTGAGGTGTCTTAGGTGCAAGAAAGGGCAGTGTATGATGCTGCAAGAAGAGGCCAAGGCAGCGAGGGAGTTAAGGTCTAGTTCAAGGCTAACTGAGCTATTGTTAAAGGGTCTAGGAGCTGTGTTGGGAGGTTGAGTTGAAGAAGGGTGATCACAGGTCCGTTTGGGGTAGCGAAAAGGTAAGGGAAGCCTGTTTTGAGTGTGTTGTAGGTGACAGCGTGGGACTGTGGTAGGACGTATTCCTAAGCACCTCAAAATAGGGACAACATGGAGAGGTTGAGGGAGGATTCTCATGAGGGTGTGCCATATTTTTCCTAAGGGTTGTTCAAGGACTGTGTGAGGAGTTTAGGGTTGCCCTAGTGCCCTAACGAGAATGCCACGAACAACAGTATACAAACATATTTGGAGCAGCATTTGTATGGTGTGCTGGCGCTAGATACATGGGACAACAAGGTCACTTGGTGGAGAAAGAAATAGGACATCAATCAATGACATGGTGTAGTAAGGCTACAATGGGACAACAATAATATCATAGTGTTGTAAACTCATTAGGACAGCATCAAGGTACAACATGCCAAGTGGGACAGCTAGACAATGGTGCTTGTTGGAGCATAGCAAATCGGATAGCAATATGGCAAACATGGAATAGCAACAACAGTGGGACATTGTTGAGATTGCAACAAGATGATGGAGCTTAGTGAAAAGAGTTGCCTTCACTAAGTGGGCCCGCAGGCTATTTTTGGCGCAAGTCTATTTTTAGACT
>APFE030306619.1:0-22364 GCA_000404065.3 Pinus taeda
TTGAATCACATCATGTAACTCTTTGTCACATGTTTACCCTAGTGGACTGGTTAGCTTAGGTAAATGTGGGAGGAGGGTGCTACAAAGTTGTATTAGAGCCAGGTTCACCCCTTGGACTAGATGGGAGGAATGTGTTGGTCATGCATACATCTTAGTTGCATATGTGTTATTTATTCTTGTTGTTTATGTGCTTGTTGTGTAGGCATGGTTGCAGTTTTGTCGCCATGTGAAAGTATATGGTGTTGTTGTTGGATGCATATGTTGTGAGTTCTTGTCAGTTATGCGCTTGTTATGCATGTTAGTGTCTATACGTCATTATACATAAATTGACATGGTTATAGTTGTCATGCATGAGGTCATGGTATGTGGTTGGTATAGTCATGCATGCTTATTGAATGATGGTTGAGATGATTTTTATATAATGCTATGATTATGTTTATACATGTATTGTGCTAATCTAGTTGATCTTGTAGATGAGATATCCTCCCCTGAACTATACTGAGGTATATTGATTATGTTATGTTTTGGTTTAAGTTGACATGGTATACTTGAAGGAAGAAAATCAAAGAGGACTAGAAAGATGGTAGACTAAAATTCACAAGACTCTCCCTATGTATCATATGATCAACATGGTGGTGGGCACTCTTCTAACTTAGAAGACACATTGAAAAGTTTGAAAGAAGAAATAAGAAGTATCAAAGCAGATAATGACATAATCATTCAAGCACATGAGAAACAAGCAGAGGTTAATGTAGTCATCCCTCAGATCTTGTCAGAATTGTAGAGAGACGTACCACTTAGGATCACTCATGGATAGGGCAACATGACTAATTGAGCCTATGGTAGCAGGTCTCATGGTGGGAACATGTGAGACAGAGATGACATGATCAGAGATGGCAGGTTCTTGGATACACCTGATAGGTAAGGGAGTGGACACAAGCTTTACTCTTGTTCTGGTTCAAACATGTATCATGGTCATCATCACTATCATCCTTATAGGAGGAGTGACCGAGGATATTTATAGGATGAGTTCAAGAAAGAAAAACCACCTACCTTTAATGGGTATTTGAAGAAGTCAGAGGATGCAGAGGCATGGCTACTCAATATGAAGAAGTTCTTTGAGTTGCATGATTACATGGAGAACATGAAGGCAAAAATAGGTATCTTGAGCCTAAAGGGAAAGCAGAAATGTGGTGGGAAGATGTGAAGCTGGTTAGAGACAGGACAAAAGAGTTGAGTTGGCATGAGTTCAAGAGGCATTTTAGGAAGAACTACTTGTCACGAGAGGTACTACGATAAAAAATCCAAGGAATTATGTGAGCTAAAGATGGGATCGATGACAGATGAGGAGTATACGACTAAGTTCCTGGAGTTATTGAGGTATGTACCATATCTTAAGGATGAAAAAGCCAAAGTTCAAAATTTTTTCAATGGATTACCATTAGCGTTTAAAGATCAGATTGAGTATGATGAGCCTCAGTCACTTGAAGAAGTCATTGCGAAACTGAAGCACTGTTGTGAGCAATAAAAGCACAAGACAGAGTCTCAGCAAGGTTGGAGAGGGAAAGAGAAAGCTAAAGGTAAATGGTAGCCAAAAAAAACAAGAGCTCAGGATGCAGGAGAGAAAGAAAATTTATCACCTTACAAAAATTTTAATGCACCTCAGCCTAGAGAACAACAGAATAAAGGTGATGGTAAGAGAAGGTTATAGTGTTTGACATGTGGTAAGGATCATCTCAAGAGAGATTGTCCATAGAATCAGGGTGGTAAGCCTTAGGTTTATAGTGCACAGGATGCGCAGACAGTTGAGGATGTTGGGCAGAGCATTCGACAGATTTATTCAACGCTGGATAATAGGCAGGCGAATCACCATTAATCTATTATCAAGACGGATGGTAAAATTTGGGATCAAGTTGTTTCTATTTTGATTGACCCTGGATCTAATTATAGTTATGTAAGTCCTGACCTGGTGGATAAGTGAGGTTTGAATAAAGAAGTGCATACCGAATCTTGGTTAGTGCATTCGGCTACAAGTACAAAGAAGAGAGTTTGTCATTTGGTAAGAGCTTGTAGATTCGTGTTGAATGGTATGCCCACCTTAGCACATTTGAATGTACTATTGTTGGGATCATATAGTATGCTTTTGGGTATGGGCTGGTTGTATCTTCACATGACTAAGTTGGATTGTTATGACAAAGCTATTGAATTCTTGAATGACAATGGAGAACAAAGAATCTTGCAGGGTAGGAAGAAAGCTACATCAATTAGAATGGTGACAGTTATGTAGGAAAAGGCAGTCGCAAAAAAGGGTGTGTGTTAATTGCAATGCATATTTTTAGTGATAAAGGTAAGGATGTAGAGAATGTGGAAGTTTTGAAGAGGTACCCGATCTTGCATTTGTTTCAAGGTGTGTTTTCAGCAGAGATTTCAGAGCTGTCACCTCATAGAGAAGTGAACTTCTATATTGATTTGGTACCAGGGGAAGCACCAACATCAAAGGCACCACAAGGGACGAGCACACCCGAGTTATTAGAGTTCAAGTTGTAGTTGAAGGAAATGCTTGACAAGGGATACATCAGGCCAAGTGTATCGCCTTGGGGTGCACCAATGTTGTTGTGAATAAGAAGGATGGTACTCTCAGGCTATGCATTGATTATAGGAAGTTAAACAAGGTGACCATCCAGAACAGGTATCCGTTTTGGAGGATTGATGACTTGTTCGAATAGTTGAAACAAGCAATAGTGTTCTCAAAGATTGACTAGAGATCTGAATATCATCAGGTATGCATTAAAGAAGAGGACATCTACAAGACTGATTTCCAGACCAGGTATGGGATTTATTAGTTTGTTATAGTTCCATGTGGTTTGACTAATGCTCCAGCTACTTTCATGTGCTTGATGAATAATGTGTTTCATCCTTATCTAGACAAGTTTTCCATTGTGTTCATTGATGATATATTGATATATTCTAAGAATGAGGAAGAGCATGTCGAACACTTAGCAAGAGTGTTGGGATTGCTAAGTGAGAATCAAACATATGCCAAGATTAGCAAATGCAATTTTTTTTTTTCAGAGAGAGGTTCATTACTTGGGACTTGTTATTTCCTAGGAAGGCATATTAGTGGGTTCGGAAAATAAAAGAGTGATGATGGAGTGTTTGCCAATTTGTTATGAAAAATCTACGACTGCGGACAAAAATATCTTCCCTATGCCTGGTGGATTGACCTAAAGCAACAAAACGACAAAGGGACTAGTGTTTTCCTTAAATTAAATAGATAACAAGATGAAGCCTACTTGGAATTTTTCATATGCTTCAATCCTTCCTTATCTTGAATGCTCCAATCCTAGCTTCGATTGTTATTATTAGAACCTACACAGTGAGATAACAAAATCAAACGATCCAAAAAATACATGTAGTGTCATATAATCACTTTATTCATTAGATCAACGTGGTAGTGAAATATATGACACCATAACATCACACATAGGAAAACAAAGAACTCTTTGCATTAATAGAAATGGAGTAAGTTACAAAAAAGAAGAAGGTTTTGATCCTGTAAAAGTGCCCCTCCAAGTTCACTTGTCATTTCTTTGTCACAAAGCGCACCTCTAATCACCCTAATGCATGTAAAGATATCTCTCACATCATCAACATAAGGGTAGAATCACTCCCCAAAATCGAACAACGACCAACCAAATCCTTGTGGAATGAGGTAAATATATAGGAAGGAGAGGTAGCTCATGAATTCTTATCCACTTACCAATCTAGGCTTGAGATCAAAATGTGATGGGAGGATAGCGCAAGGGTTAAGATGGTGATTTCTCCAAGGTGGAATGAGGCATGATTCAAATGTTTATCCAAGGTAAATGGTTGAAACATCCTCTGGAAACTCTCAGAAGACGAATCTTCAGATTTTTTATTATATTTTTCCCGAATTTCTATAATCATCACACCCCCACAGTTTTGCACGATGCACTGCATAACACCTTGAGAGAAGGAGAGACTGCACTACAACATAATTGCTCAGTTATGCAGGGTTCCCTGTTCCTTAAAATCACTAAAATGAAGGAGTCAAGGGGAAAAACTCAGGGATTAGGGAGATTCATGCTTAGGGCTTTATGCAAGGATGATGATAATATGTTGAAGGATGTGAATTGATCTTGTTTGAAGGCCTATTGAACAGATGCGACAAAATGGCCTATAACACTAGGTATGGGCATTATGAGTTTATTGTAGTTCCATTTGGTTTGATTAATTATCCAACTAATTTCATTTGCTTGATGAATAGTGTGTTTCATCCTTATTTGGCCAAGTCTTTCATTGTGTTCATTGATGATATATTGATATATTCTAAGAATGATGAAGAGCATGTCGAACACTTAACAACACTATTGAAATTTCTAAGAGAGCATTAGTTGTATGCAAATCTTAGTAAATGCAATTTATTTGACGCAAAAGTACATTACTTGGGACATGTTGTTTCCAAGGAAGGAATAGCAATGGATTCAGAAAAGATAAGAGCGATCATGGAGTGACCAGTTCCTAGAAACATGAATGAGGTAAGATCATTTATGGAACTAGTAGGTTATTATGGGATGTTCATCTGGAACTTCTCTTGGATTACATATCCTATTACGTCAATGTAGAGACAAGGTAAGAGATTTGAATGGACCGAGGAATGTGTAGCAAGTTTTGAGCAATTAAAGCAATTGTTGACAAACACTCCAATTCTAAAGATTGAAAATCCAGAAAAGGAGTTTGCGGTGTGTACAGATCTCTGCAAGAGAGGACTTGGTGGAATCTTAATGTAGGAAGGACATGTAGTGTGCTATGAATCACAGAAGTTGAATCAGCACGAGCATAAATATTTGACACATGATCTTGAGTTGGCAGCGATTAGTAATGCATTGAATATGTGAAGGCACTATCTTCTTGGCAAGAGGTTTGTATTAATGAGCGATCATGGTGGATTGAGGTATCTGTTTCACCAACCGAATATGACTTTCAGGCAAGCTAGATGGTTGGCCATGATTAGTGAGTTTGATTTTAAGAGGCATCCATGCTTTTTTAGGGCCTAGTGATTCGACGGGATTGAGTTAGAGCCTAATTGTATTGATGATGGTTTCGGGCCTAGGAATCCCTCGATGGTTATACGGTAAGGCTCAAGGAAGCCTTGATTGGTTCTATTGTAAGTCCCACATTCATGTTTGAAATATGGCATGGGGGTGATTAGTTGAAAGAAAGATTTGGTTCAACCTAATCTATGGTGGGGTGGTTCTTGGAAGTTCTTGCCTTGGTTGGCTTATACATACATTAATAAGAAATAATTTTCCTTTGGTATTTCATGTGTAAATGTACTTTTTAATATGTGGTTTTAATAGTTGTTCTATCATTGCTATTTTTCTGGTTGTAAGCATGGTTTTATGACAGATATTAGTCATGGATTTCATTATGTTTTGATTAGGAAATGAATGAATAATGAATGTATGACCTAATAAATGATAATGCAGTTATTGTGATAAGACATAAATTCTTCTTAACGATTCTCAGATAAGTATGAGACCCCTATACTCAGATTTGTGGTTATGAGCTGTAGATTACATGTTTGTGATATGTTTGACGAAATGTTTATAATGGATAGTAGGGGTCAGGTCAAGGCTTTGTACCAATGTTCGCATTAGTAGCTTTAATTAATTTTTATTTATCATTTCTGGAAATTTCATGAAGTTCTAAGTCGAGGCCTGAGACCTGGCCCTGAAAAAGTGGCACAAAATCTGGGGTCGTTCGCTCAGAATTGCCTAAAGAAGGTCACAGTCACATGCATGCCTTATTCTGGGAGTGACTGGAGGCTATCAGTCACATGCATGGATTGTCACGGGAGCGACTAGGGGTCTAGCTCAACAAAATGAGTTGTTGTCTTAGGGGTTGGGAACTTGGAAGGGTTCATTGTCTCCTAAAGATTATATAGCTTATGAGAAAGGTTAGATTGTTTTGTTTTGTCAGTTCCACTTCCTTAATTGTACATGCGGAGTCGAATCACATCATATAACTCTTTGTCACATGTTTACCCTAGTGGACCGGTTAGCTTGGGTAAATGTGGGAGGAGGTTGTTATAGAGTCATATTAGAGCTAGGTTCACCCCTTGGATTGGATGGGCGGAATGTGTTGGCCATGCATACATGTCAGTTGCATATGCGTTCTTTATTCTTGTGGTTTATGTGCTTGTTGTGTAGGCATGGCTGCAGTTGTTTTTCCATGTGAAAGTAGATGGTGTTGTTGTTGGATGTATATGTTGTGAGTTCTTGTCAGTTATGCACTTGTTATGCATGTCAGTGTCTTTACATCATTATACATACATTGACATGGTTATAGTTGTCGTGCATGAGGTCATGGTATGTGGTTGGTATAGTCATGCATGCTAATTGGATGATGGTTGAGTCAATTTTTATATAATGCTATGATTATGTTTATACATGTATTGAGCTAATCTAGTTGATCTTGTAGATGAGATTTCCTCCCCTGAACTATATTGAGGTATATTGATTATGTTATGTTTTGGTTTAAGTTGACATGGTATACTTGAAGGAAGAAAATCAAAGAGGACTAGAAAGATGGTATACTAAAATTCACAAGACTCTCCCTATGTATCATATGATCAGCATGGTGGTGGGCACTCTTCTGACTTAAGAGACACATTGAGAAGTTTGAAATAAGAAATAAGAAGTATCAAAGCAGATAATGACATAATCATTCAGGCACAGGAGAAACAAGCAGAGGTTAATGTAGTCATTCCTCAGATCTTATCAAACTTGTAGAGAGACAGACCACTTAGGATCACTCATGGATAGGGCAACATGACTAATTGAGCCTATGGTAGCAGGTATCACGGTGGGAACATGTCACACAGAGATGTCAGGTTCTTGGATACACCTGATAGGTAAGGCAGTGGACACAAGCTTTACTCTAGTTCTGGTTCAGACATATATCATGGTCATCATCGCTATCATCCTTACAGGAGGAGTGACCGGGGATATTTACAGGATGAGTTCAAGAAATAAAAGCCACCTACCTTTAATGGGTATTTGAAGAAGTCAGAGGATGCAGAGGCATGGCTTCTCAATACAAAGAAGTTCCTTGAGTTGCATGATTACATGGAGAACATGAAGGCCAGAATAGGTATCTTCAGCCTAAAGGGAAAGCAAAAATGTGGTGGAAAGATGTGAAGCAGGTTAGAGACATCAAGAAAAAAGAGTTGAGTTAGCATGAGTTCAAGAGACATTTTAGGAAGAAGTACTTGTCACGAGAGGTACTGCAATAAAAAATCCAAGGAATTATGTGAGCTAAAGATGGGATCAATGACAAATGAGGAGTATATGACTAAGTTCCCGGAGTTATTGAGGTATGTATCATATCTTAAGGATGAAAGAGCCAAAGTTCATATTTTTTTCAATGGATTGCCATTAGCGTTTAAAGATCGGATTGAGTATGATGAACCTCAGTCACTTGAAGAATTCATTGCGAAACTGAAGCACTGTTGTGAGAAATAAAAGCGCAAGACATAGTCTATGCAAGGTTTGAGAGGGAAAGAGAAAGCTAAAGGTAAATGACAACCAAAATAAACAAGAGCTTGAGATGCAGGAGAGAAAGAAAATTTATCACCTTATAAGAATTTTAATGGACCTCAGCCTAGAGAACAACAAAATAAAGGTGATGGTAAGAGAAGGTTATAGTGTTTGACATGTAAGGATCATCTCAAGAGAGATTGTCCACAGAATCAGGGTGGTATGCCTTAGGTTTATAGTACACAAGATGTGCAGACAGTTGAGGATGTTGGGCAGAGCATTCCACGGATTTATGCAGCGCTGGATAATAGGCAGGCAAATCACCATTAATCTATTATCGAGACGGATGGTAAGATTTGGGATCAAGTTGTTTCTATTTTGATTGAACCTGGATCTAATTATAGTTATGTAAGTCCTGACCTGGTGGATAAGTGAGGTTTGAATAAAGAAGTGCATACAGAATCTTGGTTAGGGCATTCAACTACAAGTACAAAGAAGAGAGTTCGTCATTTGGTAAGAGCTTGTAGATTCGTGTTGAATGGTCTACCCACCTTAGCACATTTGAATGTACTATTGTTGGGATAATATAGTATGCTTTTGGGTATGGACTGGTTGTATCTTCACATGAATAAGTTGGATTGTTATGACAAAGCTATTGAATTCTTGAATGACAATGGAGAACAAAGAATCTTGCAGGGTAGGAAGAAAGCTACATCAGTTAGAATGGTGACAGTTATGTAGGAAAAGGCAGTCGCAGAAAACGGTGTGTATTAATTGCAATGCATATTTTTAGTGATAAAGGTAAGGATGTAGAGAATGCAGAAGTTATGAATAGGTACCCGATCTTGCATCCGTTTCAAGATGTGTTTTCAGCAGAGATTTCAGAGCTGTCACCTCATAGAGAAGTGAACTTACATATTGATTTGGTGCCAGGGGAAACACCAACATCAAAGGCACCATAAGGGAGGAGCACACCAGAGTTATTAGAGTTCAAGTTGTAGTAGAAGGAAATGGTTAACAAGGGATACATCAGGCCAAGTGTATCACCTTGGGGTGCATCAATGTTTTTTGTGAATAAGAAAGATGGTACTCCCAGGTTATGCATTGATTACAGGAAGTTAAACAAGGTGACCATCAAGAACAGGTATCTGTTGTTGAGGATTGATGACTTGTTTGAATAGTTGAAATGAGCAAGAGTGTTCTCGAAGATTGACTTGAGATCCGAATATCATCAGGTACGCATTAAAGAAGAGGACATCTACAAGACTGATTTCCGGACCAGGTATGGCATTTATCAGTTTGTTACAGTTCCATTAGGGTTGATTAATGCTCCAGCTAATTTCGTGTGCTTGATGAATAATGTGTTTCATCCTTATCTGGACAAGTTTTCCATTGTGTTCATTGATGACATATTGATATATTCTAAGAATGAGGAAGAGCAACACTTAGCAAGAGTGTTGGGATTTCTAAGGGAGAATCAAACGTATGCCAAGATTACAAAATGCAATTTTTTTCAGACAGAGGTTCATTACTTGGGACTTGTTATTTGCTAGGAAGGCATATTAGTGGGTTCGGAAAATATAAGAGCGGTGATGGAGTGTTTGCCAATTTGTTATGAAAAATCTACGACTGCGGACAAAAGTATCTACCCTATGCCTGGTGGATTGACCTAAAACAACAAAAAGACAAAGGGACTAATGTTTTCCTTAAAGTAAATAGATAACGAGATGAAGCCTACCTAGAATTTGTCGTATGCTTCACTCCTTACTTATCTTGAATGCTCCAATCCTAGCGTCGATTGTTATTATTAGAACCTACACAATGAGATAACACAATAAAACGATACAAAAAATATATGTAGCACCATATAATCACTTTATTCAACATATCAACATGGTAGTGAAATATAGGACACCATAACATCATATATAGGAAAACAAAGAACTCTTTGCATTAATAGAAATGGAGTGAGTTACAAAAAATAAGAAGGTTTTGATCCTGTAAAAGCGCCCCTCCAAGTTCACTTGTCATTTCCTTGTTAGAAAGTGTACCTCTAATTATCCTAATGAATGTAAGGATATCTCTCACATCATCAACATAAGGGTAAAATCACTCCCCAAAATCGAACAACAACCAACCAAATCCTTGTGGAATGAGGTAAATATATAGGAAGGAGAGGTAGCTCATGAATTCTTATCCACTTACCAATCTAGGCTTGAGATCAAAATGTGATGGGAGGATAGCGCAAGGGATAAGATGGTGATTTCTCCAAGCTCGAATAAGACAGGATTCAAATGTTTATCCAAGGTAAGTGGTTGAAACAACCTCTGGAAACTTCTGGAAGACGAAGCTTCATATTTTTTATTATTTTTTCCCGGATTTTTAGAATCATCGCACCCCCACAGTTTTGCAGGGTGCACTGCATAACACCTTGAGAGAAGGAGAGACCACACTGCAACACAATTTCTCAGTTATGCAGGGTTCCCTGGTCCTTAAAATCACTAAAATGAAGGAGTCAAGGGGGAAAACTCAGGGATTAGGGAGATTCATGCTTAGGGCTTTATGCAATAATGATGATAATATGTTGAAGGATGTGAATTGATCCAGTTTGAAGGCCTATTGACCAGATGCGACAAAATAGCCTATAACACTAGGTATGGGCATTATGAGTTTATTGTAGTTCCATTTGGTTTGACTGACTCTCCAACTGCTTTCATGTGCTTGATGAATAGTGTGTATCATCCTTATCTGGCCAAGTTTTTCATTGTGTTCATTGATGATATATTGATATATTCTAAGAACGAGGAGGAGCATGTCGAACACTTAGCAACAGTGTTGAAATTGCTAAGAGAGCATGAGTTGTATGCAAAGCTTAGTAAATGCAATTTATTTCACACAAAAGTACATTACTTGGGACATGTTGTTTCCAAGGAAGGCATAACAATGGATTCAGAAAGGATAAGAGCGATCATGGAGTGACCAGTTTCGAGAAACATGCATGAGGTAAGATCATTTATGGATCTAGTAAGTTATTATAGGATGTTCATCTAGATCTTCTCTTGGATTACGTATCCTATTACGTCACTGCAGAGGCAAGGTAAGATATTTGAATGGACCGAGGAATGTGCAGCGAGTTTTGAGCAATTAAAGTAGTTGTTTACAAATACTCCAGTTCTAAAGATTGAAAATCCAGACAAGGAGTTTGCGGTGTGTATAGATGCCTACAAGAGAGGACTTGGTGGAGTCTTAATATAGGAAGGACATGTAGTGTGCTATGAGTCACATAAGTTGGATGAGCACGAGCATAAATATTTGACACATGATCTTGAGTTGACAACGATTAATCATGCATTGAAGATGTGGAGGCACTATCTTCTTGGCAGGAGGTTTGTATTAATGAGCAATCACGGTGGATTGAGGTATCTGTTTCACCAACCGAATATGAATTTCAGGAAAGCTAGATGGTTGGCCATGATTAGTGACTTTGATTTTAAGATCCGATACATTAAGGGATAGGAAAACAAGGTTGTAGATGTTCTTAGTAGGAGTGTGTAGGTGAATCATATAACAACTATGAGTTATTATGGGACATATTTATAGGATCAGATCTCACAGGAAGGACAACATGATGACAGGTACATGGATCTTAGGCAAAGGTTACAACATGGCATAAGGAATCAGGATGTTGACTATCATTTCACAATGGATGGTTTGGTTAGATTTAGGGACAAGATCTATGTTTTGAATAAAAGTGAGCTCAAGAAGAGTATCTTGCGAGAATTCCATGCGAAACCGTACTCAGGGCACCCAAGATACCAGAAGACATTGACAACGGTGAAAACATTTTATTATTGGTTCAATCTAAAGAAGGAAGTGGTGGAGTTTGTGGCTAGATGCTTGGATCGTCAATAGGTAAAAGCAGAATGTAAGCACACAGGCAGATTACTACAGTCGATTCTGATTCTAGAGTGGAAATGGGAAGTCATTTCCATGGATTTCATCACATGTTTTCCAAGGAAATCTAGACAACATTATTCCATCATGGTAGTGGTGGACATGTTCAAAATTATAATTAACTTGTAAAAATTTACATTTAGATGAAGCTTATGAAAAATTAACCTATTTATCATACATGAGATCTCTTCACGTTGAAAATGAAATTAGAAGAACTTTATATGAATTTGTTATTTTCAGAGACAATTAACTCGGAAGGGAAATAACAATAAGATTAATCTTTTATAGTTGTATTTTTTACTATATTTTAATATAATGTAATATATAAATTTATATCATAAAACATTTATTTATTAATAATATGTTGGAAAAGTAAATAATATAATTCTTAAAATAAGTATTTGATATAAATTTTGGTTTTTATCTTTAATTATTAATAAGAATATTTCATAGATAATTATTAACAATTAGTTTTTCAATTTTCAAATTTTTTTTTTTTTAAACAAAAATGTCTCTCCATATAAATATTATTAATTTTTACTGAATAAAATCCATCTAATATTTAAAAAACAATTAAAAGTAAAACATTCTCTTAATAATATTAAAATATTATTTACACTTAATATTTATATAATTAAAATATTTATCCATTTAATATATTTAGAAATATTATATAAATATTTATCAATTTAATATATTTATAAATATTATTACATTGATTTGATAATATATTATTTTATATATTAAAATTTCTCCTGCTTAATTTTATATTTTATTTTATTTTATTTCTCGTGCTTAGTAAAAATAAAGAGTGTGCTCAAATCGAAACATAGTACATAGTGTACTATGTTGATTGTTTAGTACATGCTGTACTAAAATGATTCACTAATGTATTTTTGTATATAATAAAATTTACTTTCATGTATTTTTGTATATAATATATATAATAATATAATATATTATATATATATATTTTTTTTTTCTTAACACTAATAATTTTTTTTTCAATTTTTAATAATACACATGTATATATATTAAAAATAGAAAAGATAAAAATATTTAAAGATTAGAAAGGAAAATATATGATTAATCAAATTAATTATAATTTATTAATGAAAAGAAAATTATATAGATGATAAAATTTATTTAATCATAATTTTGTTTACTTATTATTTTTTAACGTTTAGTTTTTTTCATTCTGTAAGAAATCTAGTTGACCACGTAGTACATAGTGTACTATGTTGATTCACTAAACATAGTACATATCGTACTATATTTATTCACTAATGTATTTTTGTATATAATAAAATTTACTTCCATTTCTTAATACCGTAAGAAAATTTGCTCTTTTTCTTTCTTTCTTTCTTTTCTTTCTTTCTTTCAATTTTCTATATTACCCATGTATACATGTTAAAAATAGGAAAGATAAAAGTATTTAAAGATTAGAAAAGAAAATATATGATTAATCAAAGTAATTATAATTTATTAATGAAAAGAAAATCATATAGATGATAAAATTTATTTAATCATAATTTTGTTTAATTATTAATGTTCAACGTTTACTTTTAGCAGTGCCTTTTTGCCCTGAAAGTCATGGAAATGCCAACCATATTTTGAGAAAATAAGGTTTTTTGTAAATGCAAGTTACAGTTGTTGAACTTCAAAATTTTAGGTGCCTCAGACGTTTCCAAGATAAAAAAAGACATGATTCAAATACTGTCTCTACAAGATTTTTTGAATTTTTTTACCTAGATTCGGGAACTTCAAAATTTTAGGTGGCCCAGAGGTTTCCACGATAAAAAAAACTTGATTCAAATACTGTCTCTACAAGATTTTTTGAATTTTTTTTACCTAGATTTGGGGAGGAACTCAGCCTCAGATGTTTCCTTAGTTTTTTATCTCTAATTAATAAGAATATTTTATAGATAATTATTAACAATTAAATTAAAACTTTCATTTTTTTTTTTTTTTACAAAAATATCTCTCCATATAAATATTATTAATTATTACTAAATAAAATCCATCTTGATATTTAAAAAACAATTCAAAGTAAAACATTCTCTTAATAATACTAAAATATTGTTTACACTTAATGTTTATATAATTAAAATATTTATCAATTTAACATATTTATAAATACTATCACATTGATTTGATAATATATTATTTTATATAATAAAATTTACTCTACCATTTTTCCTGGTTCGTAAAAATAAAGAGTGCAATCAAATCTGCACATAGTATATAGTGTAATAGGTTGATTGTTTAATATAGAGTGTACTAAATTGATTCACTAATGTATTTTGTATATAATAAAATTTACTCTCATGTATTTTTGTATATAATAAAATTTACTCTCATGTATTTTTGTATATAATAAGATTTACTCTTTTTTTCTTTAACGCTGTAGTAAAATTTGCTATTTTTTTTTTTTTCAATTTTCAATATTACTCATTTATACATATTAAAAATAGAAAAGATAAAAAATATTTAAAGATTAGAAAAGAAAATATATGATTAATCAAATTAAGTATAATTTATTAATGAAAAGAAAATTATATAGATGATAAAATTTATTTAATCATAATTTTGTTTACTTATTATTTTTCAATGTTTAGTTTTTTTCATTCTGTCAAAAATTTAATTGACAACATAGTACATAGTGTACTATATTGCTTCACTAAACATAGTACATAGTGTACTATATTGATTCACTAATGTATTTTTGTATATAATAAAATTTACTCCCCATTTCTTAACACCTTAATAAAATTTGCTTCATTTTTTTTTTTTAACTTTCTATATATTACCCATGTATACATATTAGAAATAGAAAAGATAAAAATATTTAAATATTAGAAAAGAAAATATATGATTAATCAAAGTAGTTATAATTTATTAATGAAAAGAAGATTATATAGATGATAACATTTATTTAATCATAATTTTGTTTAATTATTAATTTTCAATGTTTACTTTTAGGGAGTTTTTTTCCCTGACATTCATGGAAATTCCGGCCATATTTTTAGAAAATCTGGCGAAGTTTTTTGTAAATGCAAGTTACAGTGGTTAAAGATCAAAATTTTAGGTGCCTTTGATGTTTTTGATAGTGCCGAATCCATTTCCACCATCAAATTCAAATCTTGTCTCTACAAGATTTTTTGAATTTTTTTTGTCTAGATTCTGACCACTTTTAGCCTTCAGGAGAGGAACTCAGCGTTAGTAGACACTCAATTTTTTTCATTACATAAGAAATCTAATTGGCATTTACGGAAAAAATAAATTTGAATTTTGTAATCTACGCAATTCAAATATCCAAAAATTTAAAAATACATGAGTCGTTTAAGCATGGCACAATTTCGTCTCGGCAATTATTTTGTGTCTAACTCTAATGTTTTTGTTTACCAAAAATTTGCCGGTGAGTTTTTGAATTGTTTTTTGTAATGTTATCAAGAGGGTCAAGGCCATAGAAAAAAGAAAAACCGGCTGAGACATTCAAAATCCATCCTAAAAACTCAAATTACCAAAATCTTCCCAAAATTGAACCAATTGCATTAACCAAGTGCATGTGCGTCCTCTTCGAATTCCAATGGATGAATGGTATCGACTTAATAAATGTTTCAACCAAGTGCATGTGCGTCCACTTCGAATTCCAATCGTTGAATGGTATCGACTTAATAAATGTTTCGGGATCTGCCTTTTACGGTTACTGGCTTTTCCCTCTCTTCCCGTGGAATCGAACCCTTCGAGCTATAAATCCGCCTCAACCCCACATTCTATGCGCTCATATCTCTGGTTTCTTGGTGCTGCTTAGTTTTTGTTTTTGCCATTTATTTTTGAGATGGAGAATCGCGGGAGCTCTGCAGGAGGTGGGTGGTGGTTTTATTTCCTCCTCTTTAGAAATGGTTGCAGTCGTTTTTTATTAGACTCTGATGATGTTTATGGGTGGCGTCAGTGGCATCTTTATATTGCACTGCTTATTGCTGCTGTATCTGCTGTTTTGGCCTCCTGGTTGATCCCGGAAGGCTGTGAGTGGGTAGGGAGACGCAGGAGGTCGGGCGGCGTACCCATTCCTGGTCCCAAAGGATGGCCCATCATCGGAAGTCTGCTGGACATGAGCATGGGTGTTGCTCACCGCAAGCTCACATATCTGGCTCATCTTCATGGCGCCAAGAAGCTTATGGCCTTTAGCTTAGGCTCCACGCCCGCCGTTATTACATCGGATCCTGAAGTGGCCAGGGAGCTGCTCAACTCTCCTCATTTCGCCAACAGACCCCTCAAGCAATCTGCGCAGCAGTTGTTGTTTGGGCGGGCCATTGGCTTTGCACCCAATGGGGACTACTGGAGGCTGCTCAGGAGAATTTCTTCCACGCATCTTTTCGCTCCGCGCAGAATCGCTGCTCACGAGCCTGGTCGCCAGGCCGATGCTCTCGGAATGCTTCTTGACATTCAGAAGGAATGTCAGTCCAGCGGTGTTGTTAGGGTTCGACGACACCTGCAAGGAGCTGCGCTGAACAATATCATGGGCAGCGTGTTTGGAAGAAGGTTCGATATGTCATGTACTTCTACTTGTGAAGAAGTGAAGGAGGTGCGGGAGATGGTGGATGAGGGTTTCGAGCTGTTGGGAGCGTTCAACTGGGCGGATCATCTACCATGGCTGCGACCGCTGGACCCTCTTCGAATCCATGCTCGTTGCGCCCGCCTTGTGCCGCGTGTGAGAGCTTTCGTTAGAAATATCATCGAAGAGCACCGACGTGCAGAGCGGAACAGCGAAACGGGTGATCAATCTGATTTTGTAGATGTTCTGCTGTCGTTGCATGGAGAAGATAAGCTAGATGAGGAGGATATGATCGCTGTTCTCTGGGTCCGTACTATTGGTTTTTTCACACTCTCATCTTCTATGTATCTCTGTATTTTAGTTGAGTTTTTTCACACCGAAATTTATGAATGAGGTGAGTTTGCTTGCCCTTGCCCTTGCCCTTGCCTTTGGGGAGGGGCATTAACCAAGTTTGGTTCTAATTTATGTAAAGTTATGTATGCAGGAGATGATTTTCCGTGGCACAGACACGACGGCTCTGCTGACGGAGTGGGCCATGGCAGAACTGGTGCTGAATCCAGATGCCCAGAAGAAAGCTCAGGCAGAGTTGGACGCTGTAGTGGGGCGAGACCGCAGCGTGAATGATTCGGATATCCCTAAGCTGCCCTACCTCCAAGCTGTGGTAAAAGAAGCGCTGCGAATGCATCCGCCTGGACCGCTGCTATCATGGGCGCGGCTCTCAACTGAAGATGTCAACATCAACGGAATGTGTGTTCCCGCGGGCACGACTGCCATGGTGAATATGTGGTCGATTACTCACGACCCCAACATTTGGGAATCACCTCATGAGTTCCGTCCGGAGAGGTTTGTGGTGTCGGAAGGCGGGGAAGACGTGGATGTGAGGGGTAACGATCTGAGGCTTGCTCCTTTTGGTGCTGGTCGTCGTGTGTGCCCGGGGAAGGCTCTGGGCCTTGCCACTGTTAACCTCTGGGTGGCCAAGTTGCTCCATCATTTTGAATGGCTCCCTCATGCTGAACACCCGGTTGATCTGTCCGAGGTCCTGAAGCTGTCATGCGAAATGGCTCATCCTCTTCATTCTGTTCCCGTCATGCGGGTGCCTTTCGCTTTCATTAAATCCTCTGTCCCTGTCTCTGTCTAGTCAATTACCCCTCACCTCACCTCATGTTCTGTTTGTCAGTATTACTAGGCTCTGTATTTCGATTGCAAGTGGTACACTCTCTGACCCATCGTCATAAGAAGAGATTGTGTGTTTTTGTGATGGATAGAACAAGGGTGGTGATTTTGATTTCGAATTATTGTAAGCTGTGTGTGTGTATGCTGCACATTAAGGTTAGGTTATCCGACGTGTGAGCATATTTCGACAATAAAGATGATGAGTTACCGCCCATATCAATCTTGTCTTGCCGCTATTACTATGTTAAATAATTTCATACCGTTGTCCGATCCATGCAGAATTCTGTTAGCTTATTATTTTCTTTTCGTTTCGTTGGGTGAAAAGGTCCATACAGATTGCAAAATCTAAGACAAGAGATCTATAAAATCTAAAGCAACAATATAAGCATTGTAGCTACCCGGTTTCAGAGGAAAATTATGCTTTAAAACCATGGAAAAATACATACGCTTTCCCAAGAATCATGCAACTTCTTATAGCAGCACGCATTTCATTTTCAGTCGTTTTCTCTGCCATATTTTGTTTCGGTGATTGCCTTTGTAATCTGTATGGTCTCGTCGTCGGAGGATCTGTTGCAGTTCTTCGTCAATGAAAAAATAAGCAATAAACGAACGAACAGGTGGCGAAGCGTTTCTCGGGACCTTAAATATGAGCGGTACCTACTATCAACGCGTCTGCCAAGATCGATATGGCGGCGTCCACGGCTTCTTCTTTGACCCACATTCTCAACCGTACGAACACACAGAGACGGGCATGGGTCGGCCCGCTGCTAAAATATTGCTTCAGCCTGTTGAATCCAGAAGCAGCTAAAACCAAAGCGGCCCACCACGGTTTGTTGTTTCTCCTTTAAAATAGAGACGAGTGCGGGAAAATAGAAATGTCGACATAAAAAATATATAAAGATTAGTTACTGTGAATGCTTTTTTGGATCAATAATTTTTTTTAATGATTTTGTATCCCCTGTTAAGTGAAAGACATCAGGGGGTTAGGTATATTACAAAGTTCAAATAGCTTTAAATAAAGAAATTGTTAAAAAATAAGTTTAAGAGTAGTTTGAATTTTAAAAGACATTGAATTAATAAAATAATTTCTATTCATTTATTAAAAGAATTTATTATTGATTAGTCAAAGGTGGTAGATTAAAACAATTTATCATTATCAACATAATAGTCAAAAGATGGTAGATTAAAACAATTTATCATTATCAATACGAAGTGTGATTAATCAAAGATGGTAGATTAATTGGATTGATGTCGTCAAAGTCTCCATCTAGCAAAAACACAATAACATATGATGATAAAATGAGTTAATGACATTATTTAAATCTTTTTTTTCAACCTAGCATTATAGGTTACAACAATCTCAAAACATAATTTAGACAAGTAGGAACTAGTTTTCATAATTTGTTAGGGTTGGTTTTTATTGTTGAAACATGCTCTCATATGGGTATTTTAGTTAACTGTCTTTCAGTAAGAGATCTTAAATATGATTGAAAATCTTTTGGGTTATACAATGAAGGAATATCTCTTTAATGAATTTGCATAATAACAAAGCATCTATGATGATATAAATAGTCATTTCTAATTTCAATTGTCTTTTCATTTGCTTTGAGAGGAAGACAACATTGATTATGTAGAGTAGTATTCTAGCTGTTCTAAGTTTTCGAGGCTTTTTTAGGAATATCTCCCCTCAAATTTTCGTAAAATCCGCCAGGGTTTTGTTAGACTTATAAGTTTTAGTGTTATCGAATTGCCTTACGGGTGCTAAATTTATCTATGCATTCAAAAATATATTTTAAACAAACGAATTTATAACATCATGTTAAATTTTTCCTAATCAATAGTTTGTAAATAATATTTAATATTAAGATACTAAAGGATTTACAACATTTTATATCAATAGCCAATAAATTTATCAATATCACAAGATCAAGTCCACGGTGTCTTGGATAGACAATGATAGGGTGCTCTGTTATGACACTCCTTCAATGATAGGGTGCTCTATTATGACACTCCTTCATATAAAGTCACCGGTGCTCTGTTACGACACTCCTTCATGTGAAGTCACCGGTTCAATTTCCCCGCCCGATAGGGGTGATATATTGGACATGATGAAGATGTAGTCCTCCCAAGTTTACAAAACAAAATTATCACAAGATCAACATTTAAAAAATATAATATTACTAATAAAATCATTTAAAAAGATAATATTACCAATAAAATCATAATATACTGAATTGGAATTGGCCATCAAAAACTCATAACATATTAAAATATTCAAAATCTAACGAAAATATATTTATTTATATACACCAATAATTCATATAAATTAAAACTATGCCAACCATAAATTTTGAAATACATGAAATTAAAGTTCTGTTCAACAAAATTCTGTCAAACAATGAAATTCTAAGTAACCTCATGTCTAAAAAGTAACGACTATAATCTAAAGAGTAAATTCTGAAATTCTTACTGATAACTTTGAGCCAAACTATGCACTATTTTGAAGTCTGGATCATTAGAATGGTGCAGTCACTGTAATCTAAGTAAATTTGAGATGCAGAGATAACTTTTCTCGAAACTATGCACTATTTTGAAGTCTTGCTCATTAGAATGGCTCTCTCAACTCCAAAGTGTATGAATTTTCGCTCGTTGAATGTTGTCAAACATTGTTGTGATTTAACGATTTAAATTATTTAGAACAATGGGGCAGTTTATTCTATTTCTATAAGGATTTGGATACAAATACATATAGAATAATGTTAATCAATTATAATTGTTAATGGACAGATTATAATTGATTGAAATAATAGCAGTAATAAATATGGACAGCCAAATTTCGGCTGCCCTAGGATTGCGGCTGAAATTTAGCTGTCAATTGACAGCCAAATTTCGGCTGCCATAGGATTGGGACTGCTATAAAAGGGCTGAGTCTCCAAGGTTTGCAATCACTAAGAAAAATAGTCTGCTCCATTGAAGACTTGATACTCTATCAAGGATAGCCAGAGAAAAGGATTGCAAGCTCTTGGAAGGATTCAAGAGCCAACAACTCAACTCAACTCAAGTAAGTTCAGCTGTGCATTATTTTCAATCTCTTACAAAGGAGTAGATCTTGGTTAGGGTTCAAAGTAATTAGGAAAACCCACAAAGTAAATCTAACACAAACATTTTGAACCTCGCAAACCAATGGAAAATGGATAACATTTTGAACCTCCCAAACCAATGGAAAATGGATAGATGTTAGAAACCTAATCTATCAAGGTTCTGGTGTACAGTTAATGCATGTCCAAGAAACTTGGAAACTCAATCTAATGGTTTCAGTGTTGTATTTATATGTACAATTTACATAATTCTTATACAGTTGAATTTATTTTCTAATATTTTGATGCAGTGGTTTATCTTCCCTGTTAAATCACTTGAGCCACTAGTTTCATGGCCTTCATGGGCGCTCTGCTTTCCCCCTTGCTCGTACTTTTTCCCTCGTATAGTTTTGCTTCCACTATGCAAAGTTTGATTGTGGAGACTTACTGTGAGAAACTTTGCTCGTTTTCTCTCAAGGGTCAGAGCGTTTGCAAAACATTCCTTTTTGAAGAGCCATTTTGTGCGAAGAATCCGTGTTGCAATTTTTTGTTGGACAAGGAGGAGGTTTTGCACATTTCCTAGTTCTGTATTCACCGTGAAGGAGAA
The DNA here is from genome assembly GCA_000404065.3 of Pinus taeda. Taxonomy (NCBI): domain Eukaryota; kingdom Viridiplantae; phylum Streptophyta; class Pinopsida; order Pinales; family Pinaceae; genus Pinus; species Pinus taeda. Next base: position 20,932 of record APFE030306619.1, read on the forward strand.
ATGTCATGCTGCGTTGATGGAAGTGCTTGAGGAGACATTTTTTTATGTAGAGCAGAGCATTTTCTATTTGGATGCAGAGTTGTTTTACGTTGTCAAGGCCTGTGCTCTCCCCAACGAATGTAAGGAGAATAACAAATCTGTCTCTTTCCTGGTAAGTTGTTTCAAACTCATTCCATTGTGTGGCATCACATAAGCTCCATCCTAAAATAGAAAAGAGAACCTACATTTACACCAAGAATAGCTCTAATTACCCTCATGTCTCGATTGACACAAAACCCTCCTTCCATCATGATTGACCAGGATTTGAGATCAAGTTGCTTGAAGTTACTGCAACTAGGTTCACTTTTGTGTGCTTCATCATCCGGTACAAGCTTCCGATGTAAAGCATTATAAATTGAAAGGGTCTTATTCCCTAGTTTTTTGTTTAATAAAACAGATGCATCGCCATGAGTAGCATGAAAAACCAGTGCACCTTTGGCGCTCCTACTGGACCTAGATTCTAAACCCTCTTCCAATTTGGCCCATTTGATTCAGTGGTATCTGTGACACTTAGCTCATTCTTTAGAGTTGCGTGGAGAACACAAATTTTCATTTCAAAGATTTTTATTCAGATAATTTAAGGGCTTCAAATGTCAATATAGATTTTATTATGGTGAATTTATGCATCTTGTTGTTTCTAGCTATGCACGGGAACCATATACAACTCTAAATTAATAAAATGATGCGAAAATGCTTGATTTCAGCAGAGCACATCAATGCTGGCACTCTAGTGTAGTTAGTTGTTGTTTTTGTATATTTAGTTGTCTTGTGTTGTTTTCTTCTAGAGGAGGAGTTGGGTACTGAGTCCATTTGAGAGGAGAAGCAAGAGTGCATAGCTTGCAAATGGATGAGATAAAGACCGCGTGACTATTGGCATTGTAGAATGGTGATTATGTGCATAAACGAGCAGAGTATGAAGGTTGGTTGGATTCCATTATGATGGTCATAAGTCATATTGTGGACGCAAGGCTTGTAGGTTTTCTCTTGGAGTGGTAAGAGATATTTGTTTCTTTGATAATAAAGTTGAATATTGAACGTCGTCAGTGTGGATAGTATGAGTGTGGATAGTATGATTAAAATGAAAATTTGTTGTTAGTTATGCAGAGAATGTTAATTTTGATTTCACATTTGCATGAAGAAGACGATTTCTAAAGAATGCCCCAATGTTCGTAAAATATGATTAAAGTGGTCTTCTATTAGGATATATAAAAGACGTTGTTTTGGTTGGAAAATTTAACCATACAAATTTAATGTGTGAGAGAGTTAATTTGATATTAGTTCTATGAACAACATTTTTATGTAGAACTTCAGGAGGATAGTTGATTGAAAGGATGAAGGTGTTACAAAGGTGTCCATGAGTTTTTTTTGGGGGTAATGGCATTCGATGGAGAAAA
>APFE030306622.1:0-16412 GCA_000404065.3 Pinus taeda
CCATTTCTCATGTTTACCTCAACCCATTGGGCAGGGACCTTGCAGATATGATTAGTCCCATTCTGGGTTATAACTCAATTGAGTATATTGATGAAACTATACTGGTAATGATGCTCATGTTTTCCCCTGGCAAAACTCCAATCTGCTATGACTATGCCACCTACATATCAGAAAAAATGCACGAGCAATTTATGAACCTATCAAGGGAAAAGGTGTTCAGATACTCCTCCTACATCTACCACCTAATTTTATACTATCAACATGAGAAATTCCCTTTTGGTGTGAACAGAGTGGATGCACAAGGAAATCCAAGGTCAGTAGTGTATTGGGCCTCAGTTTTTCACTGTAGAGCCTATTCTCCATACACTTACTATGAGTTTATAGACCTTTTCATCCACCCGGCCATGTCTCTGTTTCTGAGCTCACCTCCTCCAAGACTAACAGATGAAATGCAGAGGATCCTCCAGTTGTCCAAGGTGTACAACATTTGGGATTGGTATTTTTACCAAAACTACATCGTTATCAGAATATATGGTTGTGAGTTACCCCCATACAGATTGCCCAAGTATGTGCCCATGAGACTATTTTCCCTTGAATACTTCAGGCAATTTGGGAATGCTGATATGATACACTTCTCAGGCAAGGGCAAGAAGGCGCAGCTGAAAGTGAAAAACCAATTGGGCCACCTTGTGTTGAACAAAAGGGAGGAAGGCTGGAAAGAAGTTGATAGAAAGCTAGAAGGCCTTGGCCTAAAGACCATTTTCCTCTGGAAACCCTATGACCCCAATCACTCCATATCATTAAGAAGGGTCAAATATAGGCTCTCTAGCTATGACCATGTAAGGATTCCTCACATTGAACAATATGCCAATCAACCAAAATGGAAAAGAGGCACAATAGAGGAACGTATCACACAAGAAGAGCTGAATGAGAGAGCAAGAAGAAATCTTCTTAAATTGGCTGACTTGGAAATTCCTGCACAGGTTTTCTCTCTACCAAAGCCTCAAGCAGGAGTAGCTGCCTCATCCTCCACAGCACATCAGGAGGCAGTCCAAACTACAAGCCAAGTTCACAGCAAAGGCAAGGAGAAAGAGATGGAACAGGAAAAGGTACAACATGCACAGGTTCAACAACCCCAACAGGTACCACAGCCACAAAAGGAGCAGCCAGGGCAGGGAGAACAGACAGCAGAGGCCCCAATGGCCACACAGCAGCTGCCAACACAAATGGCACCTCCCAGGCAAGACTCAAGGATTGGTTCTTCTGTCCTCCAAACCCCACAAAGGGAGGACATCAGCAGGAAAAGGGACAGAGAGACCCCCCTTACCACCTCAGCAACTCAAGGGGAGAAGAGGCAAAGGCTAAACCCTTTCTCAGAAGAATAAATGCCAATAAGGAAAACTTCAGGTACAGGCCTGCCCAGCATGGAGGCCTCAACCAGTTCCTACCAGCAAGAGCAAGAAAGGGCAACAGGAGGAGAAGTTAGTTCCTCAGGCCAACACAGGGAAGGCGAGAGAAGCATCAAGCAGCAATTCAAGGACATCAAAAAGAGAAATTAACCCTTGAGGCTGCAGTTATATAATCATTTATTGAAAATGGCTCCCACAAACCAGCAAAGACTCATGTCTGCATATGATGCACATGAGGGTAAAATGATAATGAGCCATTTCACACCAGCAGTGCAGCAACCATAGTTAGCTGCCGATTATATCAAGACCAACCTTGAGGTCCTGTCCAACGACATCCACCCAATGGATCAAATTGAATTGCACAAACAAACGGGTGAGATGGTGTATGCCATCTTGGCAGATAAGACCTTGGTGAACTATAGACTACAAAATAGCCTAAATAATACCACTGCACAACTTGAGCTGGAAAGGGCTTCCTCTCAAGCAAAGGACAACAGGATCAAAGCTCTAGAGGAAATCATAATAGAGCTTGGACATGATCCTAAAGATGTCAAGGCAGTGCAGGAGATTCTGAAGCTAGAGGGATCCTATATGGCAAGACTAGAAAAAGATAAAAATCCCAGCAACTCTTCATCCTCAAACAGAAGAGATTGCCCAGCTCAAGACAAGACAAGGATGCAAGGCTGCCATGCTAGTACATTATATAAAGAGCTCATCCACACACAGAGAAGTTGCAAGAAAATCAGGGCTTACCTTCAGGCAACATTGCAGCAAAAGGCAGGGACAAACCTACAAACCTTCCTCCAGAAAACAAAAATCTGGAGGAAGCTCCTCAAACCACTGCCCTCCAAGTTAGCAGAATAACAGGCAGCACCTCCCACCTCAGCACCAACAAACAGAGCAGGCCTGAAAGCCTGACATGCAAAAGCTGAGGAATGAGATTCAAGCCTTGGGTCTCAAATGTCAGAGTGAATCAGGCCCAAGACACTCTGGCTTAAAATCAATGAGAAATATGACAAAGATCCAAGCAGAATGTGGCTTGAAAGAGAAAGAGAGGTAAAAGGCTCCTTTAAAAGAGAATAAATGAAGCTAGAGGAAGGAGTCAACCTGGACAAGGTGACATCTGAGCTCAAAGATCCCTATGGGGAATATTGGCCAGTCCATCACAGACCCAGTCGGGAGTACATTGAGGCCATTCAATGAGCAAGTGGCGACTCATTGGAAAAGCACAAGAGAAATGCCAAAGGGTAGGGCATCTCCTAGGCACATGCCTGAGATTGCCACCAGAATGATAAATGTGCTTAACTACAGGACAAGCTCCCAGCTCATCAAAATGGGAATTGCTAATAGGACTGAGACCATTTCAATGATCAAAATGGTCCTGACACTGAGAAACCTGGTTCAGACCCTGGAAAGAAGAAGCCAAGACATGCAGGCAGATATCAATAAGTTCCAGGACAGGTTCATGGCATTACAAAACAGAGGTCTTCCTAGCCTGATGGAACCATCAGGAAAGCTACTCTCACATGAAAAATATGCCAAGAGAGTCAAGACTTTTGCTGCCAATCAGATTTCAGAAATAACAAGCACATCAGTAGAAGCAGGGCCAGCAACAGGACAGACCCTTTTCAACAGGGTGGAGAGCTTATTCTTCATAATGAATGAAATCACTCACTTGTTTGATGAGCCTCCCCATTTTTACAAGTATACAGAGGCAGATGAGACTATGGGGTCAATTTTGAGGCATCAATTGCCTACACAGGAAGTGTGGAATAATCTAATACAATTACTGTTAAATCAAAGTCAGTAATTATGTTGTTTCTTTTTTGAAATATTTAAATTTTCATACACAGAAAGATAAGGACACATCAGCAGGTATGCAGAGAGAGACTGAGCCAACTCAGCACAAATATTCGGCCACCACAGCAGCACTGGCAGTCACAGGTGACAGGGCCGAAAAGCTTCAGGAGGATAGAGCTGCACAGACACGTCATTCAGCAGTTATAACAAAGCGCTCAACCGACTCAGTGAGCTCCAAAGGTCAAAATCTTCTGACAGGAGTAAAGAGCATTCATGTTGTATTAAAGATTGTAATAACTTCTTATCTACAATTTTTGTACGAGTTAATGAAGATATTTTACCTCTCAAATGACTCAATGCCTGAGATATTTTGTATGAAACACTTCTATATATTCCCCCTCGCATATGTTAGCAGGGGTTGGACGTTGGATGTAAAGGATTGTTCATATCTATTCTACTATTCTTTTACTGTAACTCTCAGAGAAGTAATGCAAAAGACGATGGAATTTCAAAAGCTCTATGTTGCTTGATGTTTTCTGGTGTTTAGTTGAAAGTTGCAGGATTCCTGCGTATTTCATGGCACAATAAGTTTCTCTTATAACTCTTTGTTATGTGTTTTATTATCTTTCATATCTCTTTCATGTTTCCTATGTGTTACAGTTAATAGCAAGGAAAAATAATAGTTCCAGGACTTAATCACAGATTACCCTGAACTCAATCTAAGCTATTTTGAATGTTTTTCTTCAGTTATGGTAATGAAAGCATAATTCTTAACTGCTACCCTTTCACACTATATCTTCACAGTGATTATTGTTTCAGGAATTCAAGCTTGCTCCTGAGGAATACATCCCTTTCTCACACCCAGCTTAGTGGAAAATTCTTAATTGCTTTTCACTAGTTGCTTACACTCCATCATCACAATTTCGAGTGTTCTCATGAAGTATCTAATGGCCCTGTTTAACTCCATCTTTCAAAACTCAGTTTCAAAGTAACCACAGCCACAGGACTCCATTGGCCCAATGGAACTAAACTTTCCATCTACAAGATCTCCACTTTAAGCACAGCTACATCTTCCCAACCAAACATAAACAAAAAAACCTTTATTCATAACTAGGGGGCCTAACTATCACCACAGAACAGAGACAACCTTATAGAGAGAGCCCTCTCTGATTACAGCTAGGCTAGAAGCCGTAATCCAAAGATTGGTTAGTGGTTACCCCGGCCGTATTCCCTTGGGAGTCATAGGGAACAACCTGGGTGTTAACACCTGCCAAACTATGTTGCACTAGGACAAATTCTTAAGTCAGCTCAGTCATGCCTGAACCAAGAACTTATACCATTTTCCATGGTCCCACATTGTGGCAACTCTAAGTCCACTTGTGAACGTGGTGTGGCACCGCCTAACTTTTTCGTTTCACCACTACTCAAGTTTACGAACTACACCTATTACCAACACTTAGCCAAATTCTTGTTCAAGTGTTCTCTCACTTATGCAAAGGAATTAACTTCAATTTATCTTTACTGACATTCACTTCATAAAATGTGTGATATCATAAACATCCATAAACAATAGTATACACAAGTTATGAAGGAAGGGGGAAAATCCCCAAAAAAGTTTGCCCCAACTGTAATAAAACTCCAATATATAATACAACTGTAAATTTTATAAGTTTACAATGGTGTGATAATTGCCTGGTTGTCCCAACAACTCGCCCACACAATACTTCCCAAGTCGTGTTGTTGAACGTGCACTTTCCGCCTTGGTCATATAGTCCAATGCATGCTGCTATTTCATGCATCCCTTGCCCGCACACCTTGTTGAATTGTGTGCTCTACTTGCACACTGCCAGGAAATCCCAAGTTCAGCCCTGCTGCAATACAAATTATTCGTTCATAATTTCTCCTGTCTACCTGCCCTGGGAAGGTGCATCGCCCAGGCCACTGCTTGCTGCACACAACCACCTTGTCGTGCCCTGGGACACCCTACGATGCCCTAAACCATTTCACATGCGCCCTAGTCCTTAGCTGTTCTTGATCGTCAGTACTATTCTGCTTGTCCTGAAATATGTGAACTTGTTTGTTCGATTAATGCCTTAAACGAATGACACTCATTCATATTTATACACACTTAGCCCAAGTGTTTTATGAACCGTCGCATCCCTTCACTCCATCGCTCAACCTAAACGTTTTGTACACCCGACTGAATTTCCAAGGTATGGTGAATGCATGAACGCCCCTGGTCGACTTGTGTTGAATGCACTCCTTTGTTAATTCTACCATGAGTTGGCTTGACTTGCATTCAGGTGGATGCCCTCTGTCGAGTCCACACACGCCCGCCCATCCTCACCTTGCCTTGGTTGCTTGCCCTTCATTGCACTTTTCTCCTATGTAGCTATATCACCCACCCAACGCTCACATGCTCGCTACACATCACACGCGCTCCACAAGTTGGGCGGGCACCCGCTGCTATGGGTGTGCTCGCCACTATACACCGCCACACATTGGTTGAACATGCTTGGGTACCCCACCTTCATGCAGGCATGTGCCCTCCCAACTCGCCTTTCGTGTTCATTCGGTTAATTGTGCCCATCATCTGTCAGTCCAACTCGCCATCGGTTATGTGCATTTGGTTTTTTTACTCTTCTCGAGTTAGTTGGAGATCAGGGGTGCTCACCAACTCAAGGCCCTGACATACCCCCTACTATCCCTAGCCCCTACTAAGGGTAGAAGGAGGTAGTTACTATGCTAACCTAACCTCCAATGTCTCGTTATGGAAATGGGGAATAATTTTTTTTTATCTCTTTCAACTTCTCCAAAACTTAAAATGGATAACAATGTTGTGTTCATCTCTTCGAGACATTTCCAATGATATAAAACTTGCTTCTATCTTACTCTTGGATTGAAAGATACGACCATTCAAAAATGGCTTATCAGATAGTGCCATGTCATCTTGACCTGCCATGTGGTGTTGATGTGGCTATCCGAGTTAGCCACCTCATTGCCACATGTTAGTGTTACCCTAACTACCGACTCATCCATACTAGTCTCACATATTAACCCCTCATTATGTCTCACATGGCCAAAACTATATATTATATATAATATATATTTATATATATATATATATTATATATTATATATAGAGGAGAGAGAGAGAGAGGAGAGGAGAGAGAAGAGGAAAATTTGATTTTAAAATCTTAACATTGAATTCCATTTCATTAATGTGTAAGCCAATCAAAATCCTTTAAATTCAAAAGAAATATAGTAGTGGACTTACGGCACCAAATAGTTTTTTTAATAAGTATTAATTCCTACCTCAAGGCATTAATGTTGCCCAGTGACAAAACTACAATTTATATTAAAAATAAAATTCATAATCTTACTTTTACAAAAAGTATATAATATAGAAAATATTTTTTTTACATGAAGGGATAAAAATATGAGTTGAGTGTTATTTAATGACGCGTAATTAATTAAGTTTTAAATTTACTTCTTTTTAATTTAAATCTTTTATTAATCTTGTGTTAATAATTTAATATATGCGTGTGTGTGTGTGCACCGCACGGGCCGGTGGTTATTTTGATAAAAGTTATTTATTTGGGTTATATAATTTAAATTTTACCTTCTCCTTCTTTAATTTTAAAACTAATATATTATATATATAATTATATTATATTATATATATCATACTTATAATATATATATAAGTGACGTTATTTGGGCAATTTAATCTCAAATTAAATTTTACATTTAAATTTTAGTTAAACTTTGTGATACATAATTAATTTAAATATAAAATAATATATATGGATTATTTTGATAAACGTGACATTTATCTGGTAATTTTGATTACTAAAATAATCAAAATGATAAATTAAAAAGTTGTCTACATGGCATTATTTTATTGTTTTCTTAATTTTTTTCTTAGGTGGCTATTTTTGAGTTGAAATTTCCTCATATATATATATATGTGTGTGTGTGTGTGTGTGTGTGTGTGATGTATGTGGGTGTGGGCCCTCTATGGCCATGCCACCCTGAGAATAAATTATGGTGGATTTCGATATTGTTCCACGTTGAAACTGTTGGGGTCAACCTTATGGGCTATGTGGCAATACACACTTGCAATAAAGCCTCACCCCCTTGATCTATAGGTAAAAGCATTTATGCCATGCAACACTCATCCCCATTAAATGGGCCCCACACGCCAAGTCAGCCCTAGGCTTAAATCCTGGGAGTTATACCATGCTCCTTGTTCAAAACCTCCAGGGTCCGATGTCTAGGGTGACAACACTGGTCCTAAACATCAAGTCAACATCATACATTTTCATGTCCTCCATGTGGCCTTGGTCCCACGTAAGTCTTCGAACTCATACAATTCATAGCTTTTGCATTGCACAAAAATTATGTTTTTTTCCTAGTCAATGTATGCACCCATATGGTGGCTTACTATGCCACATCATCCTTACATTTTATTTCTGGAAGGACTTGCCTAGCCTCCCATTGAAATATTTGGGGTTCCAAGCCTCCAAGACACATGGACAACTACAAGGTGCTTAGCCAATGATGGCTCGAATTCCTCCTCATCTAACACTTGATCACCACACTTAGTCATAGGGTTCAAAAGGGTTTAAGCCATTTCCTTTCAAAGTCTAGAACTCTAGTTTTAAGGATTCAACCCCCATGCTTGGAAATTGTTAATGCACATATAGGGGCCTTTGCCTATGCCTCCAACACATAATCTATAAATATATAAGGGTATATGCAGGCCCTTTCGGGCTATCCCTTTTGAGCTTTATGAAGGTGCTCAAACCAATTCGACCTGTCACCTATAAAACAAAGATATACACACATACATACATATATACATATATGTGTGTGTGTATGTGTGTGATATCTCTCCTAAGCTTGTACTACTTCAACCTAGACTTAGTTTGCAGATGCATAGATGAACTAAGTATTCATATACTTGTATGTATGTGGATATAGATTTAAGGCTATCTCTCCTGAGCTTATGGGTAAATATTGACCCAATAGCCAAGGTATTTTGAATGCACATATTTATTTGTTTAAGAAATATTGATCTATCTCTTCATACACAGTCCATTTAGGCCAATTTGCAGGCTCATGATGGACACAATAATAACCATTCCTAAGAAAAACATTCAAAAACACTTATGTATAAGAAGTCACATTCCTTAGTCTTAACTTGAATAGTTCATCAACATAATGCCCAGATATCTAGGAATTTTCATGCTATTAATTAATCATTAATAGAGATTCCCATCTCTTCATGCTTAGGAAATCCTAGGCTAATTTCCAGCTTAGATATATCCATAGGAAATGAATTATTCCTTAAAATATTTACACAAGACATTGAGATTCCTCATTCATGTAGGAAACAACACTCCTCAACATAATTATGACATCATTTCAGCACAATAAACAGAGACATAATAATCACATGCACAAGTCACAAGAGAATACTTATCTTATAAAGAGATATGACAACTGAGATTGGGAATCTAACTCTCCACCCAACCTTAGACAAGCTACAACCACATTTACTTGTAGTTGTCACCCCAAGCACTAAGTTCATCAAGGAAACATTTACTTCATTAGCGATTCAAGCGCTAGTGCTTCAACCTCAAGGCAACTCCCAATGGTTCATCATCCCTCACAAATACCAAAGTGTCTCTTCCCAATTTAGTAGGTTCATCAATCCATAATCTTCTAGTGGATTCCTTAGCCTTCAAGAAATCCACTACACTTTATAATGTTTTCACCTAGCAAGCCTCTCTAAGGGTTCCTCAACTAGTTCGCCTTCTCTAGAGCTTGATCATTGTGAGTTATGATCACTGCTCTAAAAATTATCTTACACCTCTGACCCTTGGAGGAGTTTTCTAGTGCTCCCTGTTGGGTGTTTTTTCATTGCATCTGAGAGAGAGAGAGAGAGAGAGAGAGAGAGAGAGAGAGAGAGAGAGAGATAATGCATTCTCCAATATTTTGCCCATCAACTTGCTTTCGTGTCTCCTAATAGACCAATCGTCTGTCCTTTTTCCAAAGATCCATGCAATCAAAATGCCTTAAACAGTGTAACCCATTCCTATTCTTTAATCTTTTGTCCTTCGTTGCTTGATGTTAGAGACAAAAGACACATGGGTTTGTTCTTCTTTTTTTTCAATTAAATTTATTGCATAGTCATCTCATTTAAACCTCTTAACTAACCCATGGTTGATACATTTAAAATTGTGAATTCCTCAAGTAACAACCATCCTTAAGCAACTGGAATCTGTGTCCCTTTCTCTCAACATTTTAAATAATTACAATTATTTACAATGAGGGAACATTAGCCAAGTGATGTCACACTTCCCAAGCCCCACCCCCTTGGAAAAATATTGAATGATCAAAATATTGAACACACAGACTAAATCCAAACTTATATACCATAGAGTGCCCTTGCAAAGACCTCCCAACAACTAATCCATACAATAGACAACAAGGGAAACAAAGTTTTTACATGTTCCAAATGCACTCCACATTTCTAGCAAGACATGAAACCAAAGTGGTGAAATAAACCCAATGACTACTGCATGCCAAAAATTTGGTTGAAGACCCCAAAAACACCAAAAATGAAGCCACATACTATGTTGGGGATATTTTGATATAATCCCACCTTGTAGGCTAGAGATAAAGATTGATGCAATAAGACACATGTTAGATGTTAATTAGCACATTCTATATCCCATGACCTTTGTCCTTCAACTTGCCCTAAAGCCACAAAAAAATTTAGGGGTTAATATTCGCAAGTGAGCTAATTTTCCATGTTTTTTTCCAAAAAAAAGATTCGCCAATTTCTATTTTTTCTAAAAATGATTTGCCCAAATTTTGTAGAATACAATTATTTTTCCTTAAAGATCGCTTAAATTTCACAGATGTTATATATAAAATCAATAGAAATTTGAATATTTTTAAAAAGATATCTCCAAATATTGTATAGTTTGGATATTAGGGACTAGTAAAATTCACTAAGGTTTCTAAACTTTAAGACAAATTTCCATCTTTAAAATGCTCCCTACCTAAAGCATATCAATTCAATTCTTGGCATAACATTCCACTTGCATCATAAATTTTATGTAACTTCTCTTGGTTTAAAAAATCATATACTTTTGGAAAAAGGTTAAAATAAAAATCCTTTTTTGGGTCAAAGTTCCTTGTGGTACATGGGTGGCCTCATTCACTAAGAAATTGAGAGTTTCATTGTATTCACTTAAAAGATAATAACACGAGACTTTGTTCAATGACTAAGAAATCTAAATGATTCTTAAACTAATGAAAGATACTTTAATGTTTCTTTTGAATAATTAATAAATCGAAGTTTTAACCATACTTTTAATTAATTTATTATATTTATAAATTTGTTTTAAATTCCAAATTATAATTGATATTTTAAAAATACATCATTTATAATTATAAAATTAATTTTAAAACTCAAAATTATGATCATATCCCCTTTCTCTATATATTTAATTATTCATCTAAACATTTATATACTATCTAAAAGTAGTAAATTTTTTTGGGGGCATAAATCGCTTTCTATATCCCACACCCTTTAGTCATGGCACAATTAATAATCAGTGTTCTTTTCAACATTAAACACTTTCATTATAGTCTAATATTACAATAGTTCCGAAATTTATACTTTTAAGGTAAGAGTTATGTTTAACTAAAATTTATATGCTTAAAGAATTTGTAGATTTAAGAGGATAGATGGTCTTCAGAAAATTATATATATAGCTTTCAGAGAAGAATATAAAGAATAATTTTTAATTAATACATAATTTTAGGGAATATTAAATTTAGTTAAAATTAAATTAATATTAATATTAATAAGATTTAAATTAAATAAATAGATTATATTAGTAGTCAGTACTTGTCATTTAATTTAAATTAATATATTAATTAAACTTAATAAAAACTGATTTTTATTATAAATTAATAACTAATAAAATTCATTCACAAAAATAAGAAATATGATTGATTATATTGTTATATATATATATTAATAATTTTTTAACTAATTTATTAAATGTGTAGTTTTAATTTAATTAATAATATTCTTGAAAATATGGAGAAAAAAACTGTAATTCATGAAAATGGAAATAATAAAAAAGAAAAAAAAAAATAACATGGAAAGTATAAATTAAACTAAAAACAAAATTATTATAACTAATAAAAGTATGAAGTTTATAAACAACCTATAAAAACCTTCACCTCGCGTTTACAAATAAATTAATTTAAATATAATAAAAATTAACAAAATTAAGATTTCCAAAAGTTAACTATGATAGAGGCAAACCAATTTTGGTCCAAAACATAATAAATATTAAAATAATTAAATTTAATAATAAAGGTAAAATTAAAGATTAAAAAATAGTATAAAATTATTAACATAATTTAAATGATAAATGAAATTTAATTTAAATATAAAGAAATTAACACCCATCAGACGTAGAATAGGTAATGATGGGGTGTTTTGTTAAGGCACTTCGTGATATGAAGGTCACTGGTTTGAAATTCCATGGGCAAAGATGCAGTCATGTTAAGTGTTGGTGAGACCCATGTTGGATGCGATCCCTGAGTGATTTTGACAGCTTAGATGACCCTATGTCATGGTTTCTCAAGCTAAAGGTTAAGCGTGCAATCATCTCAGGACTCACATAACTTAACAAAATATATATATTATATTTATTATATATTTTTATATATATTTATATATTATTAGAGAGAGAGAGAGAGAGAGGAGAGAGAGAGAGAGAGAGAGAGGAATTTAAATAATAAATTCTTAAGATAATAAAGGGAGGAATTTGAAAGAGGAATACAATGAAGGATACATTGCATTTTTCCTCGGATGGGAATGGGGTATCTAGCCACAAGAGGGAGGATGTCGAGAGGGTATATTTTGAGATCAACCATTCTCCTATGCAAGTTAGTACATGTATATACGTTTAGGTGGGTAATGTAGGGGTATGATTAATAGTTTAATTATTTAATGAGGGGGAATAAGAGATCTGCCATTCTAACGGATTTGCATGTAAGCAAATCTGCAAGTGATTGTGGAGGTTTGTCGATGTGGAGGGTGAAGAGAATCAAGGTAGAGGGGGGAAATGTGTATAGAACTGGCTCCAACAAAAGCATGGTACAACATTGATGTGAGACTATAATGATATCTGGACTGTAAAGAGTTATGGTTGTGGTGGGATAATCATTAAGGGAGTTTTGAGGTCTAAAATGGACCTCCTAAGGAAATTATAAAATAATAGTGGAAATAATAAAATAAGATTTGATTACATCATCAAATTTTAGAGGGAAAAAAGAAAAAACTTATTTTTCAACTTGTATTTTCAACTTATCTCCCTATGAATTTACTCAAATTTCGAGCGGCAATACTCTTTGGATGCATAATTTGATTCCTCATCCAAGGAGTACCCATGTTGCTAAGTTTTGATGGACCCTGCTACACGAAAAATGAGAAATACATGAAAAAACGTGATTGGAATCATGTTTTTCATGTATTTCTCATTTTTTGTGTAGGAGGGTCCATTGAAAGTATGCAACATGGGCACTCCTTGGATGAGGAATTAAATTTTGCACCCAACGAGTAATCCCACTCGAAATTTGAGTAAAACTTAGGGAGATAAGTTTAAAATACAAGTTGAAAAAATAGTTTTATTATTTTATTATATTTTATTCTTTTTACCTTTTTACTCCAAAAATGGTGAATCATCCCCCATGGTTGGCATCATCATCTTAAAGCCTATTGGTTCTTATAAAGTTTATTTTGGTTGTAAATTTTTCTTAGGAAGCCCATTTTAGACCTCAAAATTCCCCTAATGATATATTGACGATGGGGAAAAAGTTATAGAACAAGTTAGAGGAATGCATAGACATTGTCTCAAATCTCAAAGAGGAGGAGTTGACTTTATAGCCCCAATATTGTAAGTGAGAAGGGATCGACTTTGTAGAGGTATTCTCATCCCCCATCTCATTCAACTCAATCCAACATGATGGTTATTTCTCAATGGTAGTTAGAGGATTTTCATTATTGTAAGTGGATTTCTAGTCCTCTACTAGCTATGGGGAGAGGGGCTTTATTCTTTGATAGCATTGTGGTGGTAAGGATAAGGGGAAGGCCAACATGGATGAGAAGAGCTAGTGTCTTCCCCATATAGAAGGCGTATATCTCTTGCCATGTCATGTGGGCATAAAATAATGTAAGGAAAGTGGAGTATAAATTCATGAAACACTGCTTAGGGGTAGGAAAGAGGGAATTCCAGAGAAAATTGGGGCAATAGTAAAATGCAAAATGAAAATGATTAGAGATGAGCAAGGCTCAAATTTTAAGGGAAGTTATGTATTAGGTGAAGGAACAAGTCCATTCCAGCACATGCGACACCAAATATTTTAAGCTGGTGGAAATGTGTTTGGTTAGTGAAGACCATAATTTCTCATGCCTTATAACTAGGATGGCATGGGCAAAAATACATCATGAAATTGATTTGTGTTTTTGAGGGCAAGTTAAAATAATTTTACAAAGAGGTCATTAGGCCTAGTATTTTCAGTGAAGAAAGTGATCCATAAACTGCAATGGATATTTCACTGGAAAGTTCTTCACAAAAGATTTGATATTATTATATTAAAAATCTGAGATTCTACACTATTAAAATTTTATTAGACTTTAAAATTTGTAGATTTAACTACCATTATTGCATGCATGCAAATGGAAATTATGCAGAAAGTAGACAATAGAAAAATAAGCTCATACACACACATAAGACACAAGATATGCTCTATGGGAAACCCTTTTGGGAGAAAACCCAGCTAGAAGGTGAGGTCGCTTTGCTCTCTTTCTCTGTCTAGAATTTCGGTTGTAGGTACAAAGAAGTCATGCTTGTGGCTCATGGGCTGCTACAGTGCACATATCCTTTGTGTGTGGTCTACCTCCTATCTCTCCTAGTTATAGTTTCTCAGTTATGTAACAAAATTATCTTGAATGAATGGAATGCATCTTCCTCCTAGTGGTTCAGTTATAACACAGTCTGATAGCCTACTAGTGGTTACTTTTGACTACATCAACTCCTACATAGAGATACAATATAGAATTTTATAGAGTCTTTTACATAATAATCACATGACTAGCCCCTTTTCCATGAATAATGGGGATTGACGAGACATCCTCCCAAAATATAGGTGTGAAAATAGGAAGGTCAACTTATGAGTTGCATACAGACTCTGATTGACACGCTTCCTGTGTTGTTGGAAAGATATTTGTGTGTATAATAACATGAATTGGTGTAGCTCTGAAGTGACAAATTTTTACCCCAAAAAATGTCTTTTGATTCCTCAAGATGCTCTCAAAAGATTCAAGACTCCATTTCACCAAACTAGATCCTGCCAATAACAACGGTCCCGTGAGTTTATTCCTCCACTTTTCCACTCCAAATGCATCGATATGGATGAAAAACAATATAATTATCCAATCTAGATCACACCTCTCCATTTTGGAAGGATTTTGGTCACCAAAATCTTTTACTGAATGAGGTGAGGAAATTTTTCCTTCTCCTTCTCTCCGGTGTACCATTTAGCTTTGCTTAGAAGTTGTCCTTCAATCTAATTTTCCAAAGGTCATGCTACCCTTGTATTGTAGTTCTAGACCTCTTTTGCAAAACTATATCTTTTATCAACTCTTCCTGAGCATCTGGTGCCAAATCTTGCATAAAAGGTAGGACAAGTTCCTCTTCCTTATCTGGCATGGAAGGCTCATAGAGTTTCAAATTATCTACATTCACAACTGAGTAAATGCGGATATATGGTGGTAAACTGAATCGATGGGCATTTTCACCCACCTTTTCTAGTATCTCAAGGGCACCATACCTCATAGCCTTCATTTTCTTACCAGGCCCTTGCAAATCTCTCCTTTGCTCAATTGTAACCATACTTGTCTCCCACCTTGAATGAATTCTCTATTCTATGTTGATCATGCATGACCTTATAATTCTTTTGTGACTTTTGCAATGTTTCTTGTACTTGTATATGGATCTACTCGATATTCTCTATAAAAAATTTAGCCCTCAAAGCATCTCCTATAAGATCTTCCCTCACTCCTCCTTATTTCCCATATGCAATATCGAAAGGTGAAAGTGGAAAATATTCAAAACAAGTCTCAAATGAGGACTATCATGTAGAATTGTGTACTGTTATGTTGTACGAATGTTGTATATATACTAGATTTTCATCCGAGGTCTTTGGATGTTCTGGTTGTATCCCCTTAGAAGATGCACCAAAGTCTTGTTGACAACTTATGTCCACTTATCTGTTTATGGATGGATTGTTGTACATATTTTCAACTTTGTGTCCATCTTCTCCCACAATGTAGTCCATAATGCACTAAGAAATCTTGTATCCCTGTATGAAATGATGCTCCTTGGTATCGCAAAATGCACCCAGACCTGTCCAAAGAATATGTTTGTTTCTTCTTTCCCGCTGATGGTCATTTTACAGAGCATCAAAACACACATATTGTTGAACTTGTCAACTACCATGAACAAGTAGTCATGTCCCTTCCTGGTTGTTGGTAAGCCTCACACAAAGTCCATGGAAATGCTTTCCCAAGGATGAGTAGGTACATGAAAGGGATGATATATGCCCTATTTCGTGTTGTTAGGCTTGCTAGTACAACAAATCATTCATCCTCTTATGAACCTAGTTACCTGCTCTTCCATATTGGGCCAATATAGGTACCTCTTCAACTTATCCACAATCTTCCCTACACCAAAGTGCCTTGCAACCTTTGAGGTGTGAGCCTCTCTAATCAGTTGCAATCTCTCACATTTAGGAACATATAGCTTATCCAAACTATAGAGTAACCCATCATGGAGATGGTAGTCAACCGTGTTATCACCATCATGCACATGAATTTGACTCTGCAATTGCTGATACACCTTCTTGAAGTCCTCATCTTATGAATATGCATTTATCTATGCATCATGGTGATCCAGATTTAAACAGGAACGCAATAGATTACAGAGATAACCATAAATACAGAGATGCGATAACCATAAATAAAGAGATGCAGCGGAAATAATACTTCATTTCAGTAATGGAAAATACCGAAATATGCTTACAACCAGAATTGGAAATAAGCCA